>BQNB010039594.1:0-47963 GCA_026074375.1 Tanacetum coccineum
AAATAGACGTTATTTGATGTCATCGGGTACGGAGAATTAAAAACTTTGGGCTACTGCCTTGACTCATTGTTTTCATTCTAAAAATAAACTTTGTTTCATAAATGGTAAATTTGTTAAACCTAACCCAAAATCTGAACCATTTTTAGCTGAAAAGTGGGAAACGTATAACTATGTGGTTTTAACTTGGATTCTTAATTGTGTAGCTGGTAAGTTTACTTATGCTATTGCATGTGACCCTCACACCTTCACTAGTGATTAGTATTAGAGACTCATGAGTTTGCTGAGTGATTTAGGTCCTTATAGTTCTTCTTTTCAATCTAACATGACAGGTAAAAATTGTCATGATTTTTGCTTCTTCTCTTTTAGATTCTTTAATTTTAACACCAATATTAGTACATATAGTTTGTTGGATAGACTATTGATTAAGGAAACAGTCAATACATGACTTTTACTACAATTTTTTGTTTAACATAATTGATGTGTCACATCTTGATATCACCGTGGCACATCTTAATGGAACTAAGGCTAAAGTTAATCAAGTTGGTAGTTGCAAACTTAATGATAAACATGTAATTCATGATGTGCTAGAGGTTCATAGATACCAAGTTATTTTGTTATCTGTTTCTAAACTTGCTAAAGATAACAAGTTGAGTGTCTGTTTTAATGAGAAAGATTATGTTATTCAAGATTCTGTTCTGAAGTCCCAGGTGGGGACTGGTAGTAAGAAAGATGGTTTATACTTACTTAATCTAGGTAATAGGATATACAATAGTACATTAAGACTTGTCATGTTTCGAAATGCCTTTGGCATAATAGACATGGTCATCCTGCTGACCAAGTCCTTTATGCTCTTAAGAATGACATTGATATTAAGGGAGACTTCTTTAGTGAGCGTTGTGATGTTTATCATAGGGCTAAACAAACTACGAAACCCTTTCCCTTGAGTGACCATAAGTCTACTACTATTGATCAACTTATTCACCTAGATGTTTGGGGACCCTATAAAATAAGAAGTAAGGATGGTCATAGATTCTTTTTGACCATTGTTGATGATTACTCTAGGGCCATGTAGCTGTTTCTGCTTAAAGGGAAAGATGAAGTTTTGATTAATATTGATTTTTTTTGTAAAATGCTTAAAAATCAATTTGATAAAACTATCAAGGTTTTCAGAAGTGACAATGGTACAGAATTTGTTAAAAAAATTTAAATGTTTTTGTCTTAATAATGGGATTTTACATAAAACTACTTGTGTTTAATTACCCCAGCAGAATAAGGTAGCAAAAATAAAGCATAGACTCCTATTAAATGTTGCTAGAGCCCTCATGTTTCAGGGGGCATTCTATTAAACATGTGGTCTGAGTGTGTTTTAACTGTTGTTTATTTTATTAATAGGTTGCCCACTGCTATGCTATCCAGAAAAAGTCCATATGAATTAGTTTTTAACTGTTAACCTAAACTCTGTCACCTTAGGTCTTTTGGATGTATTTGTTTTGCTATTGTTTTGTCTTCTATTGATAAGTTTTTTTCTAGATGTGAGAAATGTGTTATTATATGATATGGTTCTGATAAAAAGGGTTTTAAGCTTTATAGTCTGGATTTTAATAAGTTTTATTTGCTAGAGATGTAAATTTTTTATAAGACTATGTATCCTTTTAAAAATGATTCTTTAACTAAAGAATATTTGATTGAAACTAATGGCATAAACAAATTTAAACTTTTTTAATGTCCAAAGATCAAATGATCTTAATGATGATGTGAGAGATAATAGTGAGGGTGGAGGTACAAATCCTTCATTTGTTAAGCCTGCAGTAGAGTCTACTGATGCAAATATGAGTTCTACTGCAAAACCCTCTACCAACAATAAAGGTTTTGACCTGGTCTTACCTGAAATATTATACTACATACATGAGTATAGTTTACTCGTGTCTTTCCAATTAATCGGTAAAACTAGTCTTATAAATTTAAAGCTTTCGAAACACATCAAAAGTTTTTGACGTCGTTGCCGGGAATTTTAAAGTTGTTCCGTAATCACTTTTTAAAAATAATTTTAAACCGCTTCCTTTCTCAAAATCGCCGTATAGTGTTTTGGCAAACTGAACCATATAACTCCCTTGGATGCATACACGTGCTTCCAACTCTGAACTTGTTGAACCACTTACTGAACCTGAATGAACCCTGAATCGAAGACTTCATCGACGAAACAAGAGAGTTCCATTCGAACAAAGAAACGAACCACCTGCACAACCAAGAGTTGTTTACGTTCCAATTCTTGACATCAACTATTTTCTGTCACTTTCTTGATATCCTTGAAAATTATAATCCAATGGATGATGAACCAATGTGGGTTGCCGACCGTGTTGTCGCTCCGAATCCCGGTTCTGCAATAACCATACCTGAAACCACAAACAAATTCGCCATTAAGGGTAACCACTTGACCCTTATCAAAGAAAACCAATTTGATGGTAGAATTAAAATTGATCCATACAAACACATTCACGAATTCCTTGAAATATGTGATATGTTTAAATACAGGGATACCAAAAATGAAGCCGTCTGCCTGATGATGTTTCCCCTATCACTCTCAGGTGAAGCAAAAACATGGCTGAATGAACTCAATGAATGAACAATCGAAACATGGGATAAACTTCAAACCACTTTATTAGCCGATTCTTTCCCCCAACTTCGAAACATGAAAAATCAGAGCCTTTGCTCAACATGAAAATGAAACCTTAACCGAAGCTTGGCTCCGTATGAAAGAAATGCTTAGAAATTGCCATGGTCACAATCTATCCAAAGGCAACATCATTAAAATCTTTTACAACGGTCTCAAAGAAATAACCCAAGAAGTCTTAAATGCCGCATCTGGTGGTATATCCTCTATGAAACACCAAATCAGGCTTATTAGCTTCTCGAAGACAAAGTCTTACTCAAGCTCGACTTGGCTAAAAACCAAAAATCTAAACCATCTCTTAAAAAACCATTGATTTTGTTGATGAAGGTAGCAGTAATTCTGACACTGACAAAATTATGGCCCAAATAGATGCCATAACCATGAAAATGGATGCTCAGTATAAAGAATTTCAATCTCGTTCAAAAAAAACAAACCCCGATCAAAACAATGATGACTGATAAGTGTAAAATACACATATCCGTTAATACCTAAAATAACCCAATTAAACCCAAAACAGATCAAAAATGGCAAAAATATGCTTGTATTTGAGTTTTGTGTGTGCAGGTACGGATATATCAAAAATCATAAGAAAACAGTCAAAAACGGGCAAGCACGAACACGAGAATCAGAAGAATACAAAAGAAGCCAAAGATTCAAAGCCGAAGCCAGAAAAGTCAAGCCTCAGTCAAATCCAGTCAAAATGGTCAAACAATGGTCAACAAAAGACAAAACCCAAAAACATTCCATTTTCACCCTCCAAGTTTCACAAAAATCTAAAAATAACCCCTCACCTCTTATTGGGCCCTTGGAACCTTAATGGGCCTTAAAAAGTCTTAAAAACCATACCCGGATACCAAAGAGCCCAAAACCCCATTCCATAAGCCCAATCCTAACCCATTCCTTTTTATAAACCACAGGGACCAAACTTGCATATTTCCAAATCCTTTTATAACTAGAAAGGGAGAAAAGAAAGAAAGGGGCTAGAAGTGACAATTGGCCAAAGATCCAACTGAATTTAACCTTACAGTTATAAATGAGCACGAATACTATTCATCTCCTTCTCCGTTTCACCTAGCAGTCAAAACAAGGGGCAAACGAAAATTGAGGGATAAAATGGACTATTCAAGTGGTCGTATACATGGTGGCAAGGTCAAATCAGTAAATCCAAGGCAATTCATTAGCTCTCTCAAGCTTGGTAGCCACGGGGACATGGAGAAAGCACAAAGAAATTTAGGTTTTTACACTAAAACAACACTCAAAGAAAGCACAAGCTGTCACAATCAAAGAATGACAGCTTGGCAATCCTCAAGTGTCCACAAATGATCCAACGGCTATGAATCATGATTCAATGATTAAGAGATTCAAGTGATGAGATTGAAGGATTGGAGAGCAAGGCAGGACAGCCTAGAAGCTTCTTTGGCAGCCTACAAAAAGGCCTCAGCTCACACACACAAGAGACCGGCTTTTTACCTTATTTTTCCTTTTTCTAGTTTTTAAATTTAGGTTAGCTTAAATATTGCTTATTGTAATTTGTCTTTTGAATTATGTAATCTTCTTTTATGTAATGAAATGAATGTCTTTGGTTAAATAAATCCTGTGTTTACCTTTCAAATTCTCTCAAAGCCTTTTATTCAAAAGCTCAATCTGTCTCAATAAGCTTTAATAAGCTCTTTTCAGCTCTCAAGAGTCTCTAAGCTCTTGATGGAGCTTAACTGAACCTAATTTTACTTATAAATTTAAGAATCAGCTTAAAATCTATATGTTACCTTTGTTTAAGAAGTGGAAAGCTTATGGAAGGGGAGCTTAATTTGGAAGAGCTCCCAAGGATTTACACTAGCTTATTCACATGAATAAGCTAGAGCTTGTAGTTGTTATTTTAGCATTAGCTTCTGTTTAGCTGAAGTTAAAGGTAAGTTACCTTTTAAATTCCTTGTTTCCTTACTTATTTAGCTTAAATTGCTTATTAGAGTAATACTGCTTATTTGCTTATTCTCCTATCTTATTAGTGCTTAATTCTCTTTACTTGTGCTTATTAATCATTAATCTTAATCTGTTTTTAGCCTAATCATAATAGATCTTAGTTTTTCATAGTTTATCCTTAAAAAGTCCTAAAAGCCAAAAATATGGTAGCATAGTGTAGATCTTATAATTTAGCTAAATTAATTATTGAAATATGTTTTTTAAGCTTGATAAAAGCTAGTAGTAATCTGGTATTAAGGAGTTAGGCATTAGTTTTCAAAATCATAAGCTATTTCAAAATTCTGTCAATTTAAAGGGTGTGTTTTCATAGCTTAATTTGACCTCATAAAGTCAAAAGTTTTGTGCATTTATTGAGTTTTAACTTGGATTTCATTTTATAAATAGTAGGAATAGAGATTTTTAGAGTTATTTTTTTCAAATTAAAAAGTTATGGCTTAATTTTGCATCCAGCACACAGTGGTACTTTGTAGCTTAAGTTTTGATTGCTTAATTTGAATCTAAGTTCCTTTGACTCCTGTATATTGGTGCAATTGGTTTTACCTCACTCAAATTGAGTTATGGGGGGGGGGGTGTGGGGGGGGGTGGGGGGGGGTCTAAAGTGCAAGGATTACCACTAGGGAATCCTGCATTTTATCATTTGGCCTTTGCCATTTGCACCAGCAGTGGTAACTAAAGTTACCACTGCTGTCACTTTTAAGTTAATTTAGTTAAGTAATCTTAGGCTTAAGGTTTTAAAAATTCATTCTTTTAGATTTTATATAGATTAGTCAAATCAGTTTAATTTTTTAATTGGTAACTCATTCTTAGGTTTTTCATTAGTTTTTAAAAGTCATTAAAAGTTCAAAAAACCCAAAAACAATAGTTAATAGTTGATAGCTTTCAAATTTGATTTCTAGCTTGTAGTGTTTGTTTTTCTCATTTAAATAAGTAGTCTATAAGTTGTTTGATTAAGTTTTGCAAAAGTTTTCAGGTTATGTAATAAGCTTATATCTCAAAAATTAGCTTAAAGATATTTTTGGGGTGGTGGGATTTTGTGATTTCTAAGATAGTTTTTAAGTTAGGCATTTTTATCTTCAATTTCAGTTAGGGTTAAGTGTTATTGAGTCATTTAGTTTTTTAAAACTAGTCACTACACATCACAAGCTTTCCAAAACATCTCTTGTTTTCAAATTTGAGCTTATATTAAAGCTTGTGCAAGGATTTAAGTGTTAACAAGCTTCTTTGAGCTCAAATGCTCACTCACTGAAGCAACAGCTTTCATAAGCTGATTAAGAGCTTATTTTAAGTTTTCAGCTAGTTTTCTTTTTATTAAAGTTGCTTAAAAACTAGTCTTCTATAAGTTCCAATATTCAGTTTTTAATAAAAAGAAAAAAAAACAAAAAAAAAACGTGCAAAAAGGGTGTAGGCCACCCTCGAACCTGAGACCTCACTTACACAAACCACACGCCTTACCACTGCCCTTGGGACTTTTCACTTGTCATAACTTGCAACATTTATTTGTTAAACACACTTCCTTTTCTTATTTTACTAAATAAGTCGTAGCCTTTTAAGCTCTTTACTCAGCTTATTTAATAAGCTGAGTTGAATCTTATAATTTTTTATTAATCTTTGTTACATTTTAGATTTTTCCTGAATTTTTCGTAATTTTTCTTCAATTATTTTATTTTTAATAGTTTTTTGAAAGTAAAAATTTTTAAAAATACATAAAAAATAGAAAAAAGTTTCAGAAAAATACAAAAAAATAGTTTTTAGTTTTATAAAAAATAGCTTTAGGTTTACATTCAGTAAAATCATTTTTACACTTTTTAGATCTTAATTTTCATTTTTGAGCTTTTATTTTTAATTTTAAAAATAGGATTTTAATTTTAAAAATAGTAAAAAATAGTTTTCTGAATTTTTATGTTATTTTAGACTTTTCTAAGTTTAAAAATCATTTTTCCAAATTTTTAGTACTTAATTTGCTAATTTTTTTAGATTAAATTAGTTTTTAATTCATATTAAACTCAAAAATAATAAAAAAATGTTTTTCTTTTTCCTAAAATTTTCTT
This sequence comes from Tanacetum coccineum, assembly GCA_026074375.1. Classification (NCBI taxonomy): domain Eukaryota; kingdom Viridiplantae; phylum Streptophyta; class Magnoliopsida; order Asterales; family Asteraceae; genus Tanacetum; species Tanacetum coccineum. Next base: position 6,700 of record BQNB010039594.1, read on the forward strand.
TTGTCCTATCTTATGTTTAGAAATTTAGTTTATATTTTTAGGAGTAAAATTTAGTTTACTTGCTTAATTGTCGCGTTTTATTTGTTTCCCGTTATTTGTTAAGTACTTTAATTGATTTTAATTGCTTGTTTTTAATTAAGTAGTTATAGAAAACCCAATCAATCTTTGAACCCATTCAAATCAGTATCCAATATCAAGCGAGGTTTCAATTTCTCAAATCGTTGGGAAAACGACCCGGGAAATCATACTTTCCGGTAAACATACGTATATTATATATAATATATATTTTTTAAAGAGTGAATTTTCCTTAGGGAATTTTCTTAATTGCTCTTGTTGAAATATTATATATTAGTGTATTTTATATAATCGTATCAAATTTTTGGCGACGCTGAAAAAAAAAATTTAGTGTAAAATTTTTATTCTAGATTTTTCCTTTTTAATTTTCTCTTGTTAAGTGCATGCGCACTCGCTCGCAAACTCGTAACCGTAACCGTCGTCAACAACAACAAACCCTTCCGGTTGTTGTTGAACCTTGTAATTTAGAAGAGCCAATTCCCGGACAAACCATAGTTGCGATGGCGGATCGAACTATGGAGGAATTACTCCGTGCACCCACCGAGGGTTACGGAGAAGCTATTGTTTTACCCGAAATCAATGCCGATCATTTTGAGATCAAAACTAATTTGCTTCAATTGGTTCAAGCGAACCCGTTTCATGGTTTAGAAAATGAAAATCCTCATGCTCATATTAATAGTTTTAAGGATTACTTCGACCTTATGGATTTAGGAATGTGCCTAATGAGTTGATTAATGCTTATGATGTTTTCCTTATGCTCTCAGAGGAGCCGCTAAAACTTGGTACGAGAAAGAACCTCCGAATTCAATTTTGACTTGGGATGATCTCGTTACCAAGTTCGTTAACCAATTTTTCCCCCCTTCAAAAACCACTCACCTTAAGAACAAAATTTCTCGTTTTTCACAAGAATTCGATGAATCTTTTAGTGAAGCGTGGGAACGTTTTAAGGGTATGCTTAGATCTTGCCCTCACCATGGATTTTCGGAGTTAACTCAGGTTGATACCTTTTATAATGGTTTAACCGAGAATGAACAAGACTCCTTAAATGCCGCGGCGGGTGGTAATTTGTTAAGTAAGACTACTAGGGAAGCTTTGAATATAATTGAAAACAAGTCAAAAGTGCGTTATTCGAGAAACAAAACAAATGCTTCTAGGGTTAATTCTAGGGAAAATGTTAGCAAAACGGATGAACGAATTGACAAACTTGCGGATCAACTTTCGACCTTAGTCGAGATTGTTTCTAAAAAGGTTGTTGTCCCTCCCGCACCGGTTAAGGCGGTTGAGGAAAATTGTGTTACTTGTGGTGGAGCTCATGCATGGTATAATTGTCCGGCTACCGATAATAACCAAAATGTTTGTGCAACCACGAGAACTTATAATCAACAAGCCCCACCAAATCGAGTTAGTAATCAAATGGCACCACCAGGATTTGCTCCAGTGCAAAATCAAAGTCAAAATAGGAATTATAATAATCAAGGTCAAGGGAATAATTTTAATCGAGGGAACAATTTTCAAAATCAAGGTTTTCAAGGTCAAGTTAATCATGTTTCGAATTTTCAAAACCAAGGTTTTCAAAATCAACCGTTTCAAATGCCTAATAATCAAGTGAATGATTTTTCAAATGATCTTTCTTATTACAAGAAGTCTAATGAACAAACGATTAGGAATTTGCAATACCAAATCACTTCGATGAAAGGAGAGTTAAAGAACGAGATTCAAACTACCATCAAGAATCAACAAACCGCTTTGATGAGTCAAAATAATGCTTTTCAAAACACGTTGCAAAATAATCTTCAAAACATGTTAAGTAGTTTCTTTCAAGCCCAAGCCTCACCTTCGGGTACTCTTCCGAGTAATACGATTCCTAACCCGAAGGGCGAGATGAAAGCAATCACTACCCAAAGTGGTGTAGCTTACGAGGGACCCTCGAATCCAACTAAACCTTCCCCGAAAAAGGTAGTGGAACGAGAGACCGAGGAAATAACGGATGAGGAGCAAAATGATTTCCAAGGAAGTACCGCTCAAATCCCACCTCCGGTTATCCTAAAACCAATTACGGAACTCGAGATTCCGAAGACTTTACCAAAATCGACTCCGATACCGGAACCCGAGATTCCAAAGACAGTACCTAAGCCAAGTATTCCTTACCCTTCAAGACGAGACAATTAAAAGAATCGAGAAAAAGCTTCATACCAAAAAGAAAAGATTTTTCAAATGTTCAAATGTTTCAAGATTTGGTTTTGATATACGATTTTTCGGATGCTTTGTTTTTAATTGCCAAGATTTGCTCCTTATGCTAGGGATTTGTTAATGATAAAGAATGTTGCCAAGAATTAGTGAAAATTCCAATGAAACGATGAATTGCTCGGACACTTGCTCTTAAAGCTTCCGAAAAGCTAGGAGATCCGGGAAAATTTCTTATTCCTTGTGAATTCCCGGGAATGGATTTATGTCGCTTGGCGATTCTTGGTGCAAGATAATCGTAATGCCCCTTTCGATTTGAGAAAAATTTTGTTGCCCGAACTTTCACCGACTCGAATGACTTAGAGTAGCAGACAGATCCAACCTTAACCTAAGGGTTTAGCGAAGACGTCTACGTTAAAGTTGGAAAATTCACTTTCCGCATTTCGTTAGGTTGTCGATATGATGCTGATCCCCCGAGTACCTATATATTGGAAGTCATTTTTGAAAACCGTAGTCATTATTGACGTTTTACGAAGGAGAATTACCTCGTGTTGACAATGAAGCCGCACTGTCAATTTTGACCAAACATGAAATATTCTCTACGAATGAAAATCGTAAACCGAATTGACATCATGGATGAAATTTGAGTGGAGTATGTTCTAGGAATGTTTTTCGAATTTCTGTGATGATTTTTCAAGTGGCAATCCACTTTGACGTACCGAGCCCGTTTACTTCCGAATTTTTACTTTGTGAAGGATAATTAACTGGCTTATCTTTTGACAAATCAATATCTTTTTGAGAGTGATCATGATGGATTGTGATCCGGCAGGAATAACATTTTATATGCTTGTGCAAGTATTAATTGCATGACCCGTTTCAAACTTCCATCTGATAGAACTTAAGCAAAGTGAAGTTACCGAGGCCAAATCTTCAATTGAAGAGCCTCCGGAATTGGAATTAAAGGATTTACCATCTCATTTAGAATATGCTTATTTGGAAGAAAACGATAAGTTACCCGTTATCATAGCAAAAGGTTTAAAAAACGATCAAAAAGAAGCTCTCATTAATGTTCTTAAATCTCATAAACGTGCCATTGCTTGGAAAATAACCGATATCAAGGGTATCGACCCTCGTTTTTGTACTCATAAGATTTTGATGGAAGACGATTGTAACCATCGGTGCAAGTCAACGCGGGTGACCCGAAAATTCATGACACAGTCAGTAAGAAGGAGGTGATTAAAACTTCTTGATGCCGGAATGAATACACGATCTCCGAAGCACGTGGGTTAGTCCCAATCCATTGTGTCCTAAAAAAGGAGGAATAAACCGTCGTTGAAAATGAAGATGAATGAATTAATTCTGACACGTCTAGTTACCGGATGGCGAGTATGTATCGATTATAGGAAGCTTAACGAAGCGACTCGTAAAGATCATTTTCCTCTCCGTTCATGATAAAATGTAGGACGTCTAGCCAGCAATGAATTCTATTGTTTCTTAGATGGTTTTTTAGGATATTTTCATATTCCAATTGATCCTCAAGATTAAGAAAAAACGACTTTTACGTGCCCATACGGTACTTTTGCTTATCGTCGAATGCCATTTGGACTATGTAATGCTCCTGGAACCTTTCAACGTTGTATGATGGCGATTTTCACGACCAATGAAGAGAAAAGATTGGAGGTGTTTATGGATGATTTTTCCCCCCCCACCCCCCCCCCCCCCCCCCCTCCATTTTTGGTGATGTTTTGATTATGTCTTTCTATTACTTGATCGAATGTTAAAAGATGTGAAGATACAAATCTTGTCCTTAATTAGGAAAAAAATGTCATTTCATCGTGTTATAAATGATAGGAATTGATTTAGGTCATAAGATATCTAAGTCCGGAATTGGGTCGACGAGCAAAGTCGATGTGATTGCTTAAACACTCCCTCATCCAACTACCGTCAAAGGAGTTAGAAGTTTTTTAGGTCATGCGGGATTTTACCGTCGTTTCATTCAAGACTTTTCCAATATTTCTAGACCAATAACTCACCTTTTCGAAAAAGACACACCTTTTGTATTTTCTCAAGATTGTATCAATGCTTTCGAAACCCTTAAGAAGAAGCTTACCGAAGCTCCGATCTTAGTTGTCCCGGATTAGAACCTACCTTTCGATATTAATGTGTGTATCGCAGAGCGATTTTTGCGATCTGTGCGGTTCTTGGACAACGTATGGACGAGCATTGTCAACCAATTCATATGCTAGTAAGACGATGAACGAGCTCAAAATCTATTACACTACAACAGAGAAGGAAGTATGCTCGCGGAGTGTATGCTTTTGAAAAGTTTTGGCCATATCGTGTCTTATCTAAAAGCATTGTTTATACCGACCACTCTGCTTTGAAATACCTCATGAACAAACAAGATGCCAAGCCACGATTGCTTCGATGCGTATTACTTTTACAAGAGTTCGATATCACCATTCTTGACAAGAAAGGAAGTGAAAATCTAGCTGCCGTATTTGTAAGATCGAGAATCCTCACAAAGATATTTTGGAAAACAAAGACATTAATGAACATTTTCCTTTAGAAACTCTTGGAGTTATATCAAACAGAAGTACCCCATGGTTTGCCGATTTTGCAAACTACCATGCGGGGAATTTTATCATAAAAGGAATGTCAACTCAACAGAGGAGGAAAATTTTTCAAGAAGTTAAAACTTTTATTGGGATGATCCCTACCTCTTTCGTATATGTGCGGATCAAATCATTCGTAGGTGTGTACATGGACACGAAGCTCTTGAAATCCTCAAGGCTTGTCATGAAGGACCCACTGGGGGCCATCATAGTGCCAATCTCACCGCTCGAAAAGTATTTGATGCCGGTTTCTTTTGGCCCACTATATATCGAGATGCTCATTCAATGATCAAATCTTGTGATACGTGCCAACGTCAAGGAAATTTTCACTAAGTGATGAAAAAAATTTTTCTTTTTATACCTTCAAAAAGCTATCCAAGTTTGTGAATCTTTTGACATATGGGGTATTGATTTTATGGGACATTTTCCGTCATCCAAAGGGAATAAGTATATCCTTGTAACAGTCGACTATCTTTCGAAATGGGTTGAAGCGAAGGCGCTCCCCACCAACGATGTCCGTGTAGTGTGAAATTTTTAAGTCTCTTGCTGACCGATTTGGAACACCGAGGGCTATAATTTATTAATTAGCGATCGGTGAATGAGACCCACTTTTGTAATGATCAATTTGCCAAGTGATGTCTATATATGGAGTCACAACCATCGTTTTAGTACGCTTATACCCTCAAACGTGTGTCAAGTTTTGTTATTGTTTGAGGTGTCAAAATAGTGGGTCCTTAAGTCCGTATTCTTGAAAGGAAGGTAGGAGATAACCGTGCTCATGGTCGATAAGCTAGACGAATGCTTTATGGGCATTCGACACCGCTTTTTAAAACACGATCGGTATGCACACCTATCAGCTCGTTTATGGAAAAGTCTTGTCATTTTTACAGTCGATTGGTAACAAAAGCATATTGGGCTCTTAAACACTAGTAATATATTTTTGACCTCAAACCGGCGGTGTGTCATCGGAAGCTGCAGCTAAATGAACTTAACGAGCTTCGAGATCAAGCTTATGAGAATTCATTAATCTACAAGGAGAAAACGAAGAAACTTCACGACTCAAAGATCAAGAATCGAATCTTTAATGTTGGTGATCAAGTTTTACTCTTCAACTCCCGGTTAAAGATATTCTTCAGAAAGCTTAAAACTCGTTGGTCAGGACCTTTCACTATTGCTCAAGTTTTTCCTTATGGAACAGTGGAATTATCTTAACCTGGTGGCCCGAATTTCAAAGTAATGCGTCACCGTGTGAACATTATTCAGGAGGGACTTTACCACTCAGTAGTCCAGTAATCCAACACTCTCACTAAGACAATACTAATTTCAGCGGAGCGAGTCGGCTTGGACTCTATGGTGACCAAAAACAAGCCGTTTCGTGGGAGTTCAACCCATGCTTATCATTTTCTTTCCTCTTTTCTATTTTTCTTAAAGAATGTGTTGTGATGTGTTGTGGCTATCCTCTTCCGGTTTCTTGTTGTTTGTTGTTTGTTGTGATTTTTATAGGATTGAACCAACAATTTCTGATAGCTCTCGTTCTTGTTGTTACTGGTGTTTGATCCCGTGTTCACTCAAGCTTCTTTCTTGTTGTGAAATTAGTTTGGGGAGATCAATATCCTTTCATCTTCGATTCAGTTTATCCTTTGCTAATTCATAACGGCTTAGATTTACGGTAGAGACACGACTTTAAACATTGAGGACAATGTTTTGTTTTAGTTTTGGGAGGGAATCTATCGATTTGATATTGCCTGCTTATTGTTTTGTTCTCACGTACCCGTTTTCCCATAAAAATAGCAAAAAATTTAAATTTTTAAGATCTTATTTGTCATATAAAAAAAACTAAATAATAATAATAATAAATGTTAAGACAAAAATGTAGGTTTTCCGTTGGTAAGAATAAGAAGTAATTTTTGACTCGATCACGACGTGCAGAGTTCTAGCTTTCGCCTTAACAATTAATGATTGATAGTTTGTGTCAGTCTTCATGTTGAATTTAAACATGCTAGACTTGAGAACGTTAGTAAATGAAGACTTCGTGTCAATCTCAAGTAGATTTTAATATGCCGAGTTGGATTTTTATGCTAAGTATTTGCAAAATTTCTTTTAACAGAAGATATGATAGTGTTATTTATAGTCATGACATTAAACATAGATGTTGGATTTCTTTATGGCTCGTAAGTGTTATTTGTGGTTTTTTCTCCATTAGCTTGTTTCACATTTTCTACTATAATTGTTTAATAAATAGAGTTGTGCGGTTTTTTGGTTAAATAATTAGTTAAATAGAAGTTTTCTTTAGTTTTTTTGGGATCTAGGATGAGTACACTAGGAATACTTAATTTGCATACTTTATGTATCACATCATTAAATATTTTGTTATTCCTGAATGTGCCTTAGGGTTTATGGTGCAATTAGGATTGGTCATTCATGTCTTAATAGAGCCTTAGGGTATATGACTGAAATGGTGGCCATGCTTAAGTAGCCTAATAAAAGCCATATTTTGGTTGCCTCGATGTGGACTATAAATCTTGATAACATTTGATCTTATTTGGAAAATGGCTAGGAGCTAATTATTGCGTTTCTTACGTTACGCTTTATTTTGGAATTAATAAGTCATCAATATAATAAGTCTTAAAGAGCCTTGGGTATATGACTTAGTAAAATTTGAGATACATAAGTTGGATTTCGGGAGGAATAGGTAGTTCACAATTAGGTTTTATGAGTATTGTAGTGTTCATGATTGTAATTTGACTATGATCTTGTTTTTAAGCTTAGCATGGAAAAGTGAAAATTCCAGGAATGTATGAAGTTATCTTTTAGACACTTAAATTGTGCTTTTGTTCTATGATCCTGCTTTATGTTCCATGAGGTAATGAAAACTTACATTATGTCAACACTAATAAGTTATAGTTTAGGTAGTAATGATAAGAAAAAATCCATAAAAAGAAAAAAAAAAAGAGGTTGTGAAATGGTTTTACGGGGTGTTTTATTATTTTGATCTCCTTAGCTCTCTCAACAAAAAATCTTTGCTACTTTTCAAAGTTTAGTTTGGGTAAGTTCGAGGGATTTGGTTATAAAGCATGGGGTATTGCGTGAGGAACGCATGTTTAGTTTAGGGAATTTTGATATGTGTAAATCCACATTATCTGTTTAATACTTAATTTAACCCAATTAACCCAAAAACACGTGAAGAAATCTGGCTAAATTAATTTTACTGGTTTTGTGTTCTGTGTGTGCAAGTTTCAGTTATATGAAAAATTTCATGAAATCCGTCAAAAACGGGCAACAAGGACACGAGGAACTGAAGAGCTTGCAATAGCGGAAGCCAAAGCAGAAAAAAGTCAATCAGTCAACCTTGGTCAACAGAAGTCAAAGCACTAAAAGACAAACCTAAAATGTTTCCAAATAGCCCTTCAAGTTTCAAAATTTGCAAAAATAGTCCCTTAAACCCTAAATGGGCCATGCCCGGATCTAAAAGCCCAAATCCCTTAGCCCATACCCATTTTTATATAACTCCAAGGACCATTTCTGCCAATATTCAAAGTTCTTTTACACTACAACCTTTAATAAACAACCACAATGACTAAAGTTGCAATTCTCCCAAAACTTTTTAAACGATACCCGTTTCACGTTATAATTTGGGGGGCGCAGAAAGGTTTTACATTCATCTCCATTCCACTTTTACCATGGGCAAAACAAGGGGGTTTTCTAAATTGAAGGGCGATAACGACAATTCAAGAGCTCAACAACAGGATAGAAGGGATAAATTTGTCAAATCAAAGGCTTTCTTAATCACTCAGAAGCTAAGAAGTAACGTGGCTATGGGCAAAGAAGGCACTACGGGATTCATTTTTTACACTAAATTATGCCTAAAAGAAACACAAGGTGTCTCAATCACGGATTGCCACGTTGGCAATCCGTGTGAGCAACCTAGTGATCTAACGGCTTAAACTCACTACCTAATGATTGAAGGATTGGATGGTAATGATTAGAAGAGGCGTGGGAAGCACTCAAGGGTCTGGAAGCTTCAAGGACTGGCTATAAAAAGCCCTCACTATCACACACACACATCTAGTTTTTTAGTAGCTTTTAGGTAGCTTAAAATTTTGTTTTTTGCTAAATGTAATTTTAGTTAAATGTTTTGTAATTTCTTTTTTAAAGTAATGTAATCAGCTTTTTTTTGTTATGTAATTCAGTATTTAAATTTCATAGCTCTTCTTTTCTTTGTCTAATTTTAAGCTAAATGCTCATTATGCTCTAAAGATCAACAACTCTCATTAGTTCTAAGCTCGTGATTGAGCTTTAACTTGGTCTTAAACATATTAATATCATAAAATAGCTTAAGTATTATTTACCTTTGCGCTTGGGGGACAAATAAGTATGGAAGGAGAGTAGCTTTGGAAGAGTTTATTGAAAACACTGGCTTATTCAATATGATAAGCTTACGAGTGATGATATGCTCAATAAAAAAAATTTTTGAGCCTTTTAGCTTTGTTGGCTGAGTCACTTGTATGAGCTGATTTTACTTCCTTGTCTTTAAATTCTAGTTTATTGCTTTATATGCTATTTGTTTTGATTGCTCATTTGCTTTAATATAATTGCTTAATTGTGCTTATTGGTCTTTGTTTGTGCTTATTAGTTATAATCTCTCAATCTGTCTTTAGCTTTATAGTAGTAGATTATAGCCCTTTTAATTCTGTCATAAATTTCATAAAAATCAAAAATATAGTAGCATAGCTTTAATTCTTAAATTTTAGTTAACTTAGTTGTTGATTCATGTTTAATAAGATTGTAATAGGCTTCTAGTAATCTGGTTTTAAAAGTGTTGTTAGTGAAAATTTGTGTGAAACAAAAAAATCTGCAATAAGCTTATCAATTCTGTCACAACTTAAGGGGGTGTTTGGGTTAGTGTTATTTGACCATCAAAAGTCAAAGAAACTTAGTGCTTTCACTTTGGATAGTTAGATGTTCATTTTTGATTAAGTTTTAAGTAGATTTGCAGCAAGAGTTTAAGTTTTAATTATTTATGGCTATTTAGTTGTTCAGCACAGGGGACCTTTTCGCTTATTTTTCACTTGTGAAAATTTGAAACACCAAGCCATCTAGGCTTGGTTCTTCGTTTGCTTTGACTTAATAGTCACTAATAGAGTTAGTAGTGCAGATTAGGTCCATTAAGGACACCGTGCACATTTATGTTTGGGATTTTGCCTATTTACATCAGCAGTACTAACAAGTTGTAGTACTGCTAAGCTTCTAGTCTCATTTAAGTTGGTAAATTTAGGATTTAGGTTCTTAAATTTAAGTATCTTATAGTTATCTTATAGCTTATTTTAGATTAGGATTTGTTTAACAATTTCTAGCTTGGATTCCTAGGTGCATTTATCTTTAAAAAGTCATTGATTAGCCAAAAAGCCAAAAACAGTAGTATTAGCTTAATGAATTAGAATTTTGATTTACTAGCTTTTAATATAGGTTTTTATGATTGAGTCTTATAGTTTAAGCATCATTAGTTAAGTTTTCAAAAGGGTAGCTTATGTCTCAGCTTATTAAGTCTTTTGCTTGTTTATTTTTCAAGCTCTTTGAGTCAAGTCTGAGTTAGTTTACATTTATCATCAAATTTAGTTTACGCTTTTAGTATTTTATATAGTAGGCTTTCATTTTTAGTTAAAGCCATCATTTGCTTTCTAGAACTTCTTTTAATTCAGAAAATGAGCTTATATTAAAGTTTTTGCAAGCTATTAAGTGTCATCTAAGTTTTTAAGCTAAAACCCTTAGTTCCTGTAACAGCTTATTCATAAGCTATTTTAGGGCTTATTTGTCACTTTCAGACAAAAAGCTTAGTTTTAAAGTTGTTTAAAATCACGTTTTTAATAAGTTTAGATATTTAGTTTTTGTTAAAAGTTAAAAAAATAAAAAAATAAAAAATGGGGTTTGCCTGCCTCGAACCCTCGACCTTATGCTTATAGACCATACGTGTTAACCATCATGCTACATTAGCTCATCCAGTAGCTTTCAAGTTGAATATTGTACCATTTTTTTTTTTTCTTTTTATTTTTTAAGCCGTAGGGCTGATTCTAGCTTAATTTTGAGTTATTAGATAGTGTTTGAATAGTTTTTTTTTCTCGTATTCCTTGTTGCTAGTAATATTTTTCCTGATTCTTTGAGAATTTTCCCTTTATTAGATTATTTTCTAGGATTTTCGGAGGTTTAAAAATTGAAAAACATTAAAAATAGAAATAATTTTCAGAAAAATACAAAAAAAATAGTTTTTAGTTTTATAAAAAATAGCTTTAGGTTTACATTCAGGTTAAAATATTTTCACCACTTTTAGATTGTTAATTTTCAATTTGAGCTTTTTTTAAATTTATGGTTTAAAAATAGAATTTTTAATTTTAATAAATAGTTAAAAACTATTTTTATGAGGTTTTGTGTTATTTTTGACTTTTTTTAGTTTAAAAATCCATTTTTCTAAATTTTTATTACTTAATTTGCTTATTTTTTGGGATTTGATTAGATTAAATAGATTTAAATTCATAATAAATTCAAGAATATAAAAAATTGTTTTCTTTTTCCAAAAATTTTCATTTTGTCCTATTCTTAGGTTTAGAATTTAGTTTACATTCTTAGGATAGTTAAATTTAGTTTCACTTGCTTATTGGTCGCGTTTTATTTGTTTCCGTTATTGTAAGTGCTTTAATTGTTTTTAATTGCTTGTTTTTAATCCGTAGTTATAGAATACCCAATCAATCTTCGAACCATTTCAAATGTATCTAAATCAAGCGAGTGGTTTTAATTTCTCAAATCGTTGGGAAACGACCCGGAAGGGAATATACTTTCCGGGGTAAAATACGTATTTTATATATTTATATATTTATAATTTTAAAGAGTGAATTTTCCTCTAGGAAATTTTCTTTAATTGCTCTTGTGGTATTTATATATTAGTATATATTATTATCCGGGTTGTATCAAAATTGCACAGTCTTCATTTACTACATGATTCAGTCTACATGTTTTAAAGTCTACATGTGACTAGCACAAACACTAATCATCATTAATTGTTACGGGAGAAAGCTAAAACTCAACTGTTCCGATGGGTTAAAATTACTTCTTATATCTCACCAACGGAAAACATATATTCGTGTCTTAACATTATTATTTTTTTATTTATTTTTTATTTTTTAATTTTTTAATTTTTAAACTAAATAAACAAGGCTGAAAAATTTACATTTTTTGCTATTTGTGTAGGAAAAGGGGTACGTGAGAACAAAACAATAATTAGGTAACATCAAATCTCATGATTCTCCCCAAATAATACGTAAACATAGTCCTCAATGTTTAAGTCGGGTCTCTACGCATAAATCTAAGCCGTTTATGAAACTATGTATAAGATAAACGTTGAATCGATAAGATGATAGGATATGGGGATTCTCCCAACTAATGCAAAACAATAGGATAAAATAACATAAAAAACCCACCACCAAAAAAAAAAAAAAAAATAAAAAAAAAAAAAATTAAAAAAAAAAGAAAAAAAAAAAGCTCGAGTGAACGAAGACACAACACTGACACAGAGAGGCATTCAAAATTGTGGTTTAATCTACAAAAAATTCACAACAACAACAATACTCAAGAACGGAAGAATACAAGCCTCTTCACACAACAACACATTTGTTTGAAAATAGGAGTAAGAAAATGATAGCATGGGGTGAATTCACCACGGAAGCGCTTGTTTTTATCACCGAGTCGCAAGTCGACTCGATCCTGAATTTATTTGTTCCATAGGGAAGTTTAGAGATCGGGATAACCAACGGTGGAAATATCCCTCCATAGTAATGCTTAAGACGATGCTGCTCAGTTTGCCTTTGAAATTTGAACCATCGGGTGAGACAATTTGGCTGTGCCATAAGGATAAACTTTTCTTGGTAATTGTGAAAGGACCGAAAACCATCGGGACTTGAGCTTTCCGGAGAAAATATTTTAATCGGGAGTTGGAAAAGATCTACAGACGTGATCACCACCATGAGATTCAATATTTGATCTTTGAGTCGTGAGTAGTTTATTCGTCTTCTCCTTGTAGATTAATGAAAAATTTTTTTTTTCTAATACGCTTGATCTCGGAAGCTCGATTAGTTGTGAAGTTGGGGCTTTTGATGAGCACCAGCGGTCTTGAGCGATCGAAATTGGCATGCTTTAAGAGCCAATATGCTTTATGTTCTAGTTCAACTCGTAAGTGGACATGATTTTCCATAAACTTGCCTTGTAACGGGGTGCATCTCGATCAATTGGAGTCTTGTAAGCGGTTCGGAATGCCCACAATGCATCGTCTAACTTGTCTGACCATGAGGCACGGTTTTCTCCTACCGTCCTCTCTAAAATTCTTTTGAGACCTCGATTCGTGACTTCAACTTGACCACTCGTTTGAGGGTGGTAAGGAGTCGAAAGACGATGGGTGACACCATATTTTGACATGACTCTTGCAAACTTATCGTTACAAAAATGGGTCCCTCGATCGCTTATAATTGCTCTAGGAGCACCGAATCGGGAGAAAAGGGATTTTAAGAACTTAACAACTACTCTAGCATCGTTGGTGGGGAGCGCCTTGGCTTCAACCCATTTGGAAAGATAATCGACGGCTACTAGAATATATTTGTTTCCTCTAGACGACGGAAAAGGTCCCATAAAATCGATACCCCAAACATCGAAAATTTCACAAACTTGGATTGCATTTTGAGGCATCTCATCACGTTGAGAGATTTTGCCTTGTCTTTGACATGCATCACAAGATTTGATCAATTCGTAAGCATCCTTATAAATTGTAGGCCAAAAGAAACCGGCATCAAATACTTTCCGAGCGGTGATATTAGCACTATGATGGCCCCCGGTGGGTCCTTCATGACAAGCCTTGAGAATTTCAAGAGCTTCTTGGCCAAATACACATCTACGGATGATTTGATCCGCACATGTACGAAAGAGATAGGGATCATCCCAAAAGTAATGCTTTATATCCTTGAAAAACTTCCTCTTTTGTTGGGTTGACATTCCTTTGATAAGAAAATTCCCCGCGTGGTAATTTGCTATATCGGCAAACCACGGGGTATTTTGGTCATCATGAGAAGTCACCGTATTCAATGTTTCAAGAGGAAAAGTTTCATTAATCTCTTTAGGATCAAAAACATTCTCATACGGGTTTTCAAGACGAGAGAGGTGATCGGCTGCATAGTTTTCAGCTCCTTTGGTATCAATTACTGAAAAATCGAATTCTTGGAGAAGTAAGACCCATCTAAGCAATCTTGCTTTGGCGTCTTTCTTGTTGAAGAGGTATTTCAATGCGGAGTGGTCTGTGTAAACAACACTTTTGTTCATGATTAGATATGATCGAAACTTCTCAAAAGCGTAAACAACTGCAAGCATCTCTTTTTCCGTTGTTGTGTAGTTTGATTCTGCTTCGGTTATTGTCTTACTTGCATAATGAATTAGTCGAAAATGCTTCTCAATTCTTTGCCCTAGAACCGCACCTATTGCATAATCACTTGCATCACACATGATTTCAAAAGGTTGGTCCCAATTCGGAGCAATGAGAATTGGAGCTTCGGTTAACTTCTTTTTCAATGTTTGAAAGGCTAAAATGCAATCTTCCGAAAAGATAAAAGGAGTGTTTTTCTCTAAGAGATGTGTCATGGGTCGAGAGATCTTTGAAAAGTCTTTGATGAATCTTCGGTAAAAACCAGCATGCCCGAGAAAACTTCGAATTCCCTTAACGGTGGTTGGGTGAGGTAGCTTAGAAATTACATCGATCTTAGCTTTGTCGACTTCAATTCCTTTCTTCGAGATCTTATGTCCGAGCACGATACCTTCTTTCACCATGAAATGGCTTTTTTCCTAATTTAGAGCTAAGTTGGTGTCTTCACACCGTTTAAGCATTTTTCTAGATTGGTGAGGCACGTAAGCGCGTAAACAAGTATAAATTGATAAACATAAACAAGCATATAACGATATATGTTCAGATAATCGTTATATTAACAATACCAAACATTCAGATCTTCTTTAATAATGGCTTATTACCTGGAGGTATTAGCCTTCAAATGTCAAAATAAATACAAGAGTAAATTAGTTATTAGCCAAGGTAAACTAACCGATAGTTAATCGATGAGACCTAAAATTGAACGATTACTTAAAGTATATTGGAATTTATTACGCGATGTCTTCCTATAGAATTGTTTACGTTGCCTTGATCTTTATGCTCTTTTTCTCCTCTGAAAATCGACTTTTATGGTTTAGGTATCGAGAATATGATTTAGCACACTTAAAACTCATTTTTGAGTTTTCTATTTATAATGTCTGGAAGTCGGTTCAATACGGCGTATCCAATGGGTTGGATATGGCGTATTGGGGATTTCTTAGAGTAGGGACCACGTTTGATATCTTCTAGAATATTATATTGATTCCATATCTTGAATACGGCGTATTGAGTCCTCTGGATATGGCGTATTGCTCTTTAATCTTCTGTGGTCTTTGGTGAGTGCAGGCACGGATACGCCGTATCTTCTTGATGGATACGGCATATTGGTCTTCAGAATAGTAATCTTCAAAATATCTTCATTTAAGCTCCAGAATGCGCGCCTTTTGCTATGTTTCACCAATTACTCCATAATTACTGCAATTCTCAAATATAAACGATTAAGTAACAATTCTTTGCAATAACTATACAAAATGGGTTAATATCGTGGGATAAACGATGCTATAAAATAGACGTTATTTGATGTCATCAAATATCCCCCCACTTGAATCCTACTTGTCCTCAAGTAGCCTTTAGAAGTTTACAAAAATGTATCCCTAAGGATATTTTCCGTTAAAGCATTTATTCGATCTATTACAAGTACACAACCAAACACCTCACGAAATAGGAAGATGAAAACACTCAAATCACTCACTAATCTTGTTGGGTAACATGTAACTAATTCGCATCAAATTGCTCAGTCGTGAAGAGTATTCTATCATAAATTATTGCAAGGATACACATCTCCACCACTAAAGCCAAGGAGTAACAAGTTTATAAAGGTAAATATGGGTTTTTGTATAGAAAGGCGTACGATTTAATCATTCTATAATCTTTCACCAGAAGTACCACTCTAATAAGGTAGCTAAAGCACACATACACACCTGGATGCGGGATAGGATATGAGTGTTTCGAATCTCATCCCCATTAATTTTAACCAACGGTTAGGATGAAGAATGATATAGGGTAGGAACCTTCTAACTTTCACCAAAAGTCGTAAACCAACAAGGTACAAGACATGCATACATGGCTGGAACGCCGGAATAGACATGCATGTTCGTATGGCTCCTCATTCGCGTAAAACCAGAGGTTAATCATTAGGTGAGAGGGAAGTAAATTGTTGTTAAATAAAAATCAAGAAACAAATAGATTAAGGCTTAAAGTACAAGTTGCTAGACACTTATTTTCCTGACCGTTATTATGACAGAGACACAACTATTTACAATGTCTTGATCATAGATCAAAAACAACAACCTAAGTTGGCGTTCCCATAACGGTCAACTCCCCAATCATCCCAAAACTTTACATACTCTACAAGGTAAGTGGCGATATCTTCCACTTTGTACAATACTCTACATCGTTGATTTTTGTTGACATATCAACGAATAATCGATCCTTCGTATAATTCCTTCGGTAATGCTCTTTCGTGAAACGATTATCTTCAAACTTTCTTTCTCTCTTTTTTTTACTAACTAAACTTTAAATCTCGGTGTAGTTTACACCCATCTTCTCACGTATAATTATTTTGGATAATTCTTCGGTAATTTCTTCGTTTCTTCAGATTCACCTTTAATTGTGTATGTAGTAAAAATACATGATCTTTGACTATATTATACTTTCCTTTTTTGCAATCGTGCAAATTTTCCAACGCACAAAGATAGAAAAGACACCAAGACTCAGGCTAATACAGACTTACACTTTAAGCAACTAGCAATTGTAACTTATAACTTAATCTTAACAGGACAGGTTAAGGTGTAAGGGTGTAACAAAACAAATAATTGGTGTAAATTCCCTAAAGGATTGGCTCTACGAGTTGTTTAGTGGATCATCACTCTAAAGATGAGAGTGAAAGGGTTTTTAAATGGAAGTTAATAAACAGGTGTATTTAGTTAATAAATGACATGTTTAGGCGTTTGGTTTGTTTGTAATCCTAGATTTACCAATTCAAAAAGTTAACTTAATTAATCCATAATACTCATTATTGTGGTCTCGAATAGATATACCAAGCCAAGTTCTAAAGTCTACAACATCACCAGCACACTCATATTTTATGGAATTCTGGATCGTAAACATTTAGAAACGGAATGGCTCTAAATCTCACAATATTCTAACATGGGTTATTGTGTGCCGGGTTATGTAACATGTAATTTCATAAAAGTATGCTTGAAAAATTTTAAATTTGAGCATAATTTAAGCCTTTTATTATGAAAATTTATGACAAGTAAACATTCTAATTCCATACCCCACTTAAATTATGCAACGTCCTCATTATATATTTAAAATATTATATACGAGAATTTAAAAAGAATTAGAATGAGAAACTTCCCTGCTATTTGCTCGGTAGATTCTCCAATTTACGTTTATGAGCAAGATTTTGTGTTGAGCAGCCGTCTTGAGGTTTCAAGACTCCAACACTTCAAGATTTCTAGATTTGTAAATTCTCCACTAATATTCGTATATAATTCCTTCACGAGGTCCTGTGTAAAATATAGGAAAAACAGGTGCATTCCTATCGTGGTATCTACGGTTAATTTAAACTGAACTAAAACAAACTAAATTCGGGTCAGACTGTGGGTACGGCGTATCAAGTAGATGAATATGGCGTATTCGCAGAACTGAAAATAATGTTTTTAAAGTGCATGAAAAATAAAGACTGATAACGTCTAGACATTCAAATACGTCCATCATGGTATGGGGGGAGGATTCGCCGTTTGAATGTTCTGGAGACACACTCGATAACAAAATTAAATAACATTCTGGGTTGTCTCCCGGGAAGCACTTTTGTTTACAGCGAAGTCTTTAAGTTAGACTTTTCTTCAGCTTCTCTTTACTCCAACTCATGCACGCTAATGTGCCCGCATGCGAGCCATTCTTCCATTGACGGAACTCAGATAAAGTCGGGTCCTAGATTCAAAACTTCTTTGTAGAACCCCTTAAGCTTTTGGTATGCATGCGAGATTCCGTTTATCTTATCTTTCTCACTTACCTTCAATAACGGTGGTATCTTGTTGCATTGTTCATTAGTGTGGTGTTTAAACTTTGGATGTCATCGCGCAATTTAGTAAGTTACTTCATTATCACCATTGTAAAGGGTAATAATCCCTTCAAACCATTTTGTTTTAATCCCAACTTCTCTCAAGAATGGTTCGCCAAAAATTTATTCGCCCTGTCATTTTCACGATAGCATCCAAATCTCCAAACTTACAATGTCAGTTATAATGAAAAAGTTCCAACAAAGATAGGCACATTCATTAAGGCTCCTACAACATTATTCCCTTTGTACACCATCTTATTTTTCATTATTGAATTATGAAATTTTCTTGACATCATGTTGACATACAATAATGGGAAAAAATTAACGTGAGTAAATTCAAATCCTATCATGAATGAAAACTTTAAGTTATGAGCACAATCTATATGGATCTTCTTTCATTTCACCAATAACTGGGTTTAATCATCAATTCAGTATCTAGATTTTTTTCTTTTCATACCTAGTTCTAAATTCCTCAATTACCGCACCTTCCTTAATGATGGGCATTAAATCATCTCCTTGATTTCTTCTAAGCTTAAATGGTTCATTTAGATCATTTAATTCAATGTAATCTTTCGAGAAAGGGTCTAATGATCTATTTAACACCAAAGTTTCTCCCATAAGCCTAGCTTCTAAATCATGCTCCATTCTTTCTCTCAAACTTAGCATATTGACCCTCTTAATTATACTACTAGCAGGTTTAACACTTTTGAAAATAATCTTTTCTTCCTCAACCCACAAAGTAATCTTTCTTTTGTAAACATCAATCTTAGCACGGGCGGTAGACAAAAATGGTCTTCCGAGGATCAAGGGTACTTTGACATCCTCAGGCATATCAAGAATTATAAAGTCTATTGGGAAAGTAAATTTACTAATTCTTACTAGTACGTTTTCAGCTATTCCTTTTGGATATTTCACAGTCATATCTGCCAATTCCACTGTCAACCTAGTGTGGGCTAATTCGCCTAATCCTAAGTTAAGGTAGGTCGAGAGAGGCATACACTACGCTGTCCTTAGTCAACCAATGGGCGTTGTCAAAAAATAAATCAAATAAGCAAGTAAAGTAAAACTTCCTGGGTTCTTTCTCCTTTTTAGGGGTATGGCGTTGTTGGATATGTTGAAGCTCATATGCTTCCCGTTGAATTTTGGTCCCATAAATTACCCTATTCTTCCTACAGTAATGGGATTATCCAAACGATTGGACAAGGGAAAAACGTCGTGTGTTCGACTTGTTAATCAATGTACCATTATGTTCCAGTGGATATGGCGTATTGGGATGATCTAATACGGCGTATCGAGTATGATTCAGCTTCAATAGTGGTTGAAATCGACTTAACTTGGTCCCTTGGGTTTGTTTTAGTTGAATTTGGTAGGCTTCCAAATCCTCTTTCTTGTAGTACCTTGCTCATTTGCCCGATTTGTATTTCTAAAGTTTTGATTGATGCTCCTTGGTTCCTTATGGCAACATCCGTTGAAGCTCGGATTTCTTTGATCAAGTTAGAGTTTTCCTCGTGTCTTTTTGCTGATTCACTTATGAATTTGCTCAGGGTATCTTCCATAGACTGCCTTCGTTCTTGGTACGAAGGATTTGCGTTGTTCCTTTGATAGTACCCTGGAGCTGTCGCTCTATATGCCCCTCCTTGAAAAGGTCTACCAAATTGCGTGTAGTAAGCTTCTTCTAGGGTTTTCCCTTCTTCTTTTAGTGGGAAATCTTTGGTGTAATGGGGTCCTTTTCATTGTTCACATCCTAGTTGAGCTGCATAAACTTTTTCATTCACCTTCTTGATCTTTCTTCCTAGATTGTTCAGTTGTGCTTGTATAGCAGCCAGTCCGTCAGAAGTCTTAATTCTTCTTCCTGTAGATGTTCCATTATGCCATTTTTGAGAGTATTTTGCCATTTCTTAGATGGCCTTTTTAGCATCTCCAGCTGTCTTAGTTGGAACGGCACCTCTTGAGTTAAGAATCAGTCATGTTGGAACATCCAACCCACTGTAGAACAAAATTACCTCATGCGTCTCAGTCAAATAGTGTTGAGGATACTTCATCAAGAGTTCTTTAAAGCGCTCCCATGCTTGATAAAGGGTTTCATCTGGTTCTTGCTAAAAGTTGTTTATTTCCTCCATTTTCTTCGCAGTTCGACCAGATGGGCAATATTTGTTCAAAAACTTAGTTTTAAGATCTTCCTAAGTTTTTATCGAACCAGTTGGTTCATTTCTTAGCCAACGACTTGAGGCTCAGTCAAGGATATAGGGAAGACTCGGAGCATTAGTTGATCCTCAGTTATGTTAGGAACATGGAATAAGTCAACGATTTCGAGAACTTTCTCAATGTGTTCATTTGCATCCTCATTATCCAAACCGCTAAATGTGTTTTCTCAAAGCTCCTTAAGAAATTGGCCTTTCAGTTAAAATTGATCTTTGTTATCAGTTTTAGGCCTAGCGACTCCCGATCCGTAGTCCGTTCGGGTCTTTCTCATGTATTGCTCCATGGTTTCTGCCATTGCTTCTGCTTCTTCTTCTTCCGAGTATTCTTGGTCAGAAAGTAGATTGAAATCAGGCGATCTTAATTCATCAAGACTTAGAGTCCTGAAGTGTCTCCTTAATGATCAAAATTCTCGTTCAGGTTCTTTGTAAGGTGTAAATAGTTTGTTTGTAGAACTCCTTGTCATGCACTACCTGAAACAAGGGATAAAAGCTTAATAAGGCAAAATGATATTAGGCTAAATCTATATGGCTAAATTTTGACTAAATAAGCACTTAAGAGTATAAAATAAGCTGGAACAGACCTAACTCAATACCTAATAAGCACTAAGAATTGGAAATAAGCACACTAAAATAAGCTGAAAAGTATTTAAAGACTCTTAAGACAGATGACTGAAAATGACTTTTAAAAGGATTTTTTTTATTTTCAAGGCTAAATTTAAAGACTTATAAGCAAACTTAATAAGCTAAAACATGAAAACGGATTTAGAATGGCCCTTATACTACTCAAATAAGCAAAATTTAAGCACAATGGATCAAAGAGAAAGCTAAAATTGAGATCTGAACTAGGCTACTTGACCTGTTTTTGGTGTTTTCTGTCTGTCTCTATGCAGCTTAAAATTTAAAACTTAAAGACTAATGTTGACACTGAATTCTTAACAAAAACTTTAACTAAATGTTTGCATAAAGCTTTATTATGACCATAAAAACCATGAACTTTAAGAAGCATTCCTAATAAACTAAGTAAATAAGCATGTAAAAGTTTTTCTTTTTAAAAACAGCAGACTTAGAAATATGATGATATTACCTATAAAGCTTATCAAATCTAACTGAAAACATAAGAAAACTAAACTTAGGACTTAATTATAGCTAAATGAAACTAAACTACTGACCCAAAATGAATTTTAAACCAAATTGACCCATTTTACCCCTTATGCCAAACACTCCTTTATGAACTGAAATCTAACTTAAAAGCTAAAACGGATCCTATAAATCCTTAAATGCTGAAAACAGATTAAGAGAAATGGAAAACAAAGACAAATAAGCAAACTCCTAAGAAGAAAAAGCACTAATCAATAAGCTAAGCTATTATGCTATTTTTGGATTTTTAAAGCTGAATTGATTTAAAACTTAAGAAAAACTTAAAAGCAGATTATAAAAAACTTCTATCTAAATGCAATTAAGTAAATGAAGATAGAATAAGCAAATTTAAGCAGAGAATAAGCACTTGAATAAGTAAAACAGAAATTAAGCTTTGAAAGAGAAAAAGGAAAGTACCTAGTCCTTTGTTTAAACAAGGACTAAAAATGCTCGAGGAGCTACTCTACAAGCTCCAGCTTGTTTAAAAACAAGCTGGTAGTGTCCATAAGCTCTTCCATTGCTAGCTTATCTTCCAAAATAAGCTGAGGTAATTTGAGTACTTTTTATGAAACTGAATTAACTAAACTTTGAACAAATGATTAAGTGCTAGTAAAGAGCTTATTTAACTTTTGATTTCATTGATTAAGCTAAATGACATATAAGTAAAAGCAGAATTTATAAAAACAGGAATTAAGAAAAACTTGAATATTATTAAAACTTGAAAGGTTACATTGCTTTAAAAAGGAAATTTTCAAACACCTCAATTAAAGACGAAAAATAATCAGGAAAAAAAGCTAATTACCTACCCAACTCACCTGCACCTAAAACTGATGGTTTCTCTTGTGAATTGATTGCTATTTATAGCAGGAGGATGGAAGCTTCTAGGCATAAGGGAGCGTGTCTCAGCTCTAAATCTCATCCTATGGATCGCGACAGGAAAGCTCATCCTCAATCTTTAATCTCAGCCATTGAATTGTGTGCCACGTCTCATTGTCCAATGAAATTGCACGGGATTGCCAGCGTGGACAAGGGTGGTGTCAGAGCGTGTTGCTTATGTGAGTGGAGTGTGTGGAGTGAGGGGATGATCCACTGTAGATGAGGTGCAGGAAAAATGGTTAGGGAAGATGCACAGTAATATGGGTTGTTTGGCGCGTTTTACTCTTTTATTTAACTGAGTGGATAAAAGTTGACCGGGTCAAGGTTTAAAAGGGAGTGGGCTGGTTTATTTCTCTCTTGTTGGGCCGAGTGGTGATGGAACTTGGACATGTATGCTTTATAAGAAAATAACGGGTGTTAACTCTTTTAGTTATAAGAGTTAACACCGTTAGGTTTTTAGGGATTATTTTTGTAATTTTGGAATTAATGAGGGACTGATTTGGAAATATTTGGAGTTTTGTCTTTTTGTGGTTTGACTTAAGTTGACCAAAGGTTGACTTGAGTTGACCATTAAGGTTGAACATGAGTTAACTATTCTTGATTTTTGATAGCTTTCTCCCGTCTCTTTGCGTGCTCTTCCGTTCCCGTGTCCGTGTTTGTCCGGTTTTGACCGTTTTCTTGTGATTTTTTGCAAATATCCGTACCTACACAATCACAAAGACAAAACAAGCAATATACAAGCATTTTAAGCACAATTTTGTCTTTTTAGGGGTTATTTTTGATATAAAACGGATATGTGTTTTCACACATATCAATATGCTCAGGGTATCTTCCATAGATTGCCTTCGTTCTTGGAACGAATGATTGGCATTGTTTCTTTGATAATACCCTGGAGCAGTTGCTCTATATCACCCACCTTGAAAAGGTCCACCAAATTGCGTGTAGTAAGCTTCTTCTAGGGTATTCCCTTCTTCTTTTTGTGGGCAATCCTTGGTGTAATGGGGTCCTTTGCATTGCTCACATCCAACCTGATCAGCATAAACTTTTTCATTCACTTTCTTGATCTCTCTTCCAAGATTGTTTAATTGTGCTTGTATCGCAGCTAATCCGTCAGAAGTCTTAGTACATATTCATCTTGATGTTCCATTGTGCCATTTTTAAGAGTATTCAGCCATTTCTTAGATGGCTGTTTTGGCATCTGCAGCAGTTTTAGTCGGAACGGCACCTTTTCAGTCAAGAATCTATCGTGTTGGAACATCCAAACCATTGTAAAACAAAATCACCTCGCATCTAGTCAAATATTGTTGAGGACAACTTCATCAAGAGTTTCCTTAAAAGCGCTCCCTATGCATGATAAAGTGTTTCATCAGGCTCTAGCTAGAAAGTTGTTAATTTCCCTCCATTTCTTCGCAGTTCGACAGGTGGGCATATTTGTTATAAAAAACTTAGTTTTTAAGACTTCCCAAGTTTTTGATTGGAACCAGTGGTTTCGTTTCTAGCCAACGGCTTGCAGCTCCCAGTTAAGGATATAGGGAATAACTCGGGAGCATTAGTTGATCCACGAGTGATGTTAGGAACATGGAATAAAGTCAACAACTATTTGAGAACTTTCTCAATGTGTTTTCTTTAGCAATCTTCATTATCCGAACCGATAAATGGTTTTCTCGAAGTCTCCTTAAGAAATGTTCCTTTTTAGTTCAAATTGATCTTTGTTAATCAATTTTAGGCCTATCGACTCTCGCTCCATAGTCTGTTCGGGTCGTGCCATGTATTGCTTCCATATTTTCCGTCATTGCTTCTTCTTCTTCTTCCTCTGAGTATTCTTTGTCAGAAAGTAGATTGAAATCCGAAGATCTCAATTCGTCAAGGCTAAGTGACTTGAAGTGTTTCTTTGATGGTCAAAATTCTCGTTCAGGATCTTTGTAGGGTATGTATAGTTTTCGTTTTTCTTGAACTCCTTGTCCATGCACAAACTGAAACAAGGGATAAACAATCAGTAGGATTTGTTCCGAAGGAAGGTAGAAATTTTTTTTCATGAAAATCAATTATCTTAGTTTATGTCCTGGACGATCGATATGCCGTATCCAATGGAAGTGGATACGCCGTATTAATCTATTGAGATGAATACGCTGTATTGGACCGGGAGAAGAACTGGAGTATACCCTATTTAGAGGGATTGGATATGTTGAATTCAAAACTTTTGACCAAACACAGTGTATTCAAGAAAAACAATTAAATACACAAACAATTAAACACACAAATATGCAAGCAAACAATTAAAGACAATATACAAAATATACAAAAATATACACTAATCTAAATTACACTAATCCTAAGGGTTAGATCTAATCTAATGTTAAAAACCGAAATATCAAAATAAAAATCAAGATTAATTTTCACTCCCCGGCAACGGCGCCAAAAACTTGATGTGTTGTAGTGTAGGGTTGTTTTTTATATGATTCAAGTTTTAAATTTATATTTTGCCGACTCAACCAAAAACAACACTTTAACGGGCAGTGTACCCGATCGGTAGTAGTTTCGTGGTAAGTAGGGTATCGATCACCGAGAGCGAGGTTAAATCAATCAATTTAATTAATATCTTGGTTATCTAATCAATGTTAATTCTATTCTAATCCTATGTTAAACCTATGTCAGTCTAAATCCTAATTCTAATGGAAATGGGGGTTTTCAGCCTGAGAGACTGGCACAGTTTGGTTGGTGACTACAATAAATTCAAGAAACTGTTACCCACGCAAGCTAATTAACAAAAGATAAAAGAGCGGTCGAACCTTATATAAGAAAACTGTATTAACCATTATTAATGTCGATAAGAACTTGGTTTGTTTATTTAGTGCAATGATTTCTTGTCTCGAGGTGGCATATCATTCTTAAGACTTGGCGAAACATCATCTCTAAGACCTAGGACACGTTTAAATTCTGTCACAATAAAGCATCCGCATAAAGCATCCTTATTTGCTGATTATAATCTATCTTAGGGATTAAAGCAATGGTGATCTTGTTAAACCCTGGCTCATAGAGACTTTACCCACTTACCGCTTAATGGCAATCTATACACTAGTAGTCCACTTGTCCAACTATCCAATGGAATCAGATTGTTATTTGTTGATTTATCTAGGTCACCTGCTAGTCAACACAGATCTAATAATCCATTGGCAATAACCATTTAACTAGTTAAGCCTGAAGTGAATCCTACCACGGACTTAGAAGAACAATAGTATGTAACTATTAGTCTAGGTGGTATAAAATTACTATATGAAGGAGCGAACCGGACTCTAGATCCGCTTGGTCCACTTAGCTAGATCCAGTTGAATGATAGGTCGCATACAAAAGCGCGTAAACAAGTATAAATTGATAAACATAAACAAGCATACAACGATAAATCAAGAAATCGATATAAACAAATACCAAACATTCAGATCTTCATAATAATGGCTAATACCCGAAGGTATTAGCCTTCAAACGTCATAATAAATACAAGAGTAATAATTTAGCCAAGGTAAACTAACCGAGTTAACGAATGATACCAAAAACTGAACGATTACTAAAGTATATGGAATTACACGATGTCTCCTATGGAATTGAATACGTTGCTCGACCTCTTCTGCTCTTTTTCTCTTTTGAAAATCGACTTTTGTGGTTTAGGTATCGAGAATATGATTTAGCACACTTAAAATTCATTTTTGAGTTTTCTATTTATAATGTCTGGAAGTTGGTTTAATACGGCGTATCCAATGGGTTGGATACGGCGTATTGGGGATTTCTTAGAGTAAGGACCACGTTTTATATCTTCCAGAATATTTTATTGATTCCATATCTTGAATACGGCGTATTGAGTCCTCTGGATACGGCGTATTGCTCGTTAATCTTTTGTGGTCTTTGGTGAGTGCAAGCACGGATATGCCGTATCTTCTTGATGGATACGCCGTATTGGTCTTCAGA
Organism: Tanacetum coccineum; assembly: GCA_026074375.1. NCBI lineage: Eukaryota > Viridiplantae > Streptophyta > Magnoliopsida > Asterales > Asteraceae > Tanacetum > Tanacetum coccineum. Next base: position 33,049 of record BQNB010039594.1, read on the forward strand.
ATAGTAATCTTCAAAATATCTTCATTTAAGCTCCAGAATGCGCGCCTTTTGCTATGATTCACCAATTACTCCATAATTACTGCAATTCTCAAATATAAACGATTAAGTAACAATTCTTTGCAATAACTATACAAAATGGGTTAATATCGTGGGATAAATGATGCTATAAAATAGACGTTATTTGATGTCATCACTTCCTAAACATTAAATATTTTACAAACTCCCACATTCCTTACACACCACTTCCCGCCAAACATTCTCTTAATCATTTGTTCATCCCAGCTCTCCAAACAAATGATTAAACACACTTTCCTACACAATCCCAAATTTTTTTTCTTCACAAAACCCATAAACATTCTATCCCACTTTCCCAAATACATTCCTTAATCATGTCTCATTCCTTTTTTAGACAATATATCACTCACACTTTTCTAACATTCTCACTAATTTGATAATCACCTTCATCACAATTATCACATTAACCTTAAACCACTCCTTCACCATATACAACCTTCCTAAGTTCAAGCTCATATGTGCCAACTCACATTCCCTTTCACATGAACATTCTTCACATTTCAACATAGGCTACTATGTGTCTAATCAACCAATTCTGAACTCACAACCTCACTTACGAACACACTCACACACACCCATATTTTAATTTTAATTTCAAACATTTCCCTTACACACTTTCTAAACACACTTAGTCAACTCACACTCTTTTCTTAACATTTAAATTTCAAATTTGAATTTGATAAACTCTTCCTTACATATCACCTCCTCACCTTAGGCTCCTAAGTGTCTAATCAGTCTCACTTCACTTTTACATCATTGTCAACTCACATACAACTCACTCTTATCACACACAACAATTTGAAATTAAATTTTAAATTTCCCCCTTACAACATCCATACTTCCTCACCAAGTTTCGTATATTCCATTGGCATATTCTTTCTTCCTTAACGCATGCCAACTCATTAACCTAATCATGGTTAGTTCCTAACACATCCTCTCACATACACAACCTTCTTACAACATGTAAATTTGAATTTCAAATATTCTCTCTTTCACACAATGACAACTCATCCTTTACACTTGAATTTTAATTTTGAATTTCAGATCTTAGGAGGCAAACATTTATCCAAGCACTTAGGGAATACCCAAAGATAAACCCTTTGTCTGATGGTTCTTCTCTTAATTCCGGATAATCCTTCGGTAAATTTCTTTGTTCTTTGATTCACCTTAATTGTCAGGTAGTAAAATCAACTTAAGCTTTGATACTAATATAAAATTCCATTTTGCATGTGCAAATTTCCAACCGCACCAAAGATAGAAAATGACACAAGACTAGGGAAATACAACTTTACACTTTTTAAGCAATGCAACTGTAAATTTAAAACTTAATCTAACAGGTTATTAGGATTAAGGTGTGTATTGTGTAACGAAACAAATTTAGTTAGTGTAATTCCTAAAGGATTGGCTCTACTGGTTGTTTATATGGTCATCACTCTAAGATGAGGAGTAGTAGTGTTTTAATAGAGGATTAACTAAACCGGTGTGTTAGTTATAAACAACATGTATAGGAGATTTGGTTGTAATCTTAAGATTTACCAATTTAAACAAGTTACTCCAATTATATCTATAATACTCATTATTGTGGTCTCGAATAGATTGCTAAGAAGTTCTCTAAGTCTACTACATCACCGGCTCACACATATTTTGTAGTATTTGTTTAAACATTTGGAAACAGAAGGGTTAAATCCTCACAATATCTATCAAGAGTTATTGTGTGCGGGTTATGTAACATGTAATTTCACAAAAGTAGGCTTGAATTTTTTTTAAATTTGAGCATAATTTAAGCTTTTTATTATGAAAATTAGGACAAGTAAACATTTTAATTCTATCCCCCTACTTGAATTATACAACGTCCTGTTTGTATATAGAAACATTAAATATAGGAACTTTAAAGGAAATTAGAATTTGTACTCCCTGGTATTTGATTGTTAGATTCTCCAATTTGTGTTTATGAGCAAGATTGTGTGTTGAACTGCAGTCTTAAGGTTTTCAATAACTCCACCAACTTCAAAGATGTCTAGAAAAATATGTATTCCGCCAACTTTGTTGAATCTTTCCTTCACTGAGGTCATGTATGAAACATTAGGAAAAACATGTGCATTCCTATTTTGGTACACTACGGTTAGTTAAACTGAAACTAAACAAACTAATTCGAGTTAGAATGTTGATATGGCTTATCAAGCTAATGATTACGGCGTATCGCAGATGTATTGACACGTATGTTTTTAAAGCGTATAAAAAATAAAGACTGATAACGTCCAGACATTCAATACGCCGTATGTATGGGGCGGATACGCCGTATTGATGTCTGAGAAGACAAACTCGATAACAAAATTAAATAACATTTCGGGTTGTCTCTCAGGAAGCACTTATGTTTACATCGAAGTCTTTAAGTTAGACTTTTCTTCAGCTTCCTTTTTATTATTTAGTTTTAGTCACCATCCATCCTTCTCAACACTGTCTTTCTTCTTCCTCATTATTATTATCCTCTCCATTGACTTTAAAACTCACTCCATTTGTATCAATAATTTCCACGGTCCCATATGGATGCAGAGTTTGTTACTACACACGGACCGTATCATTTTGATTTAAGCTTTCCCGGATGCATCTTAAATCTAGAGTTGAATACTAACACCTTATCACCGGTTTTAAAATTTTTGTATCCCCTCGAAGCCTAGAGTCATGCCATTTCTTAGTTCGTTCTTTATAAATTCGGGTGTTTTCATATGCTTAATCTCTTAACTCTATTAATTCATTAAGTTCCGTAAAATGGTTTTTTGTTGCAGCTGTGAGTTCCATATTACATTTTTTAGTGCCCAATATGCTCTATGTTTGATCTCCACAGGTAGGTGACAAGCTTTCCCATAAACCAACCTGAAAGGGGTGCATCCAATGGGCATTTTGTAAGCAGTTCTTAATGCCCTTAATGCGTCGTTAAGATTTTCTGACCAATTCTTTGGGTTATATCCAACGATTCTTTCTCCTAGAATCATTTTTATAGCTTCTACATGTCACTTTTAGTCTATCCGTTGGTTTGAGGGTGATATGCAGTAGATAATTTATGAGTCACTCCATATTTCTGCAAGGCTTTTTCTAATTGAGAGTTGCAAAAATGCGTCCCTCGATCACTAATCAAAGCTTTAGGAACTCCGAATCTTGCAAATAGCCTTCTTAAAAATCTAATTACGACACGAGCATCATTTGTAGAAAGGGCTTGAGCTTCCACCCATTTTGAGACGTAATCTACAGCCACTAATATATATTTATTCCCCTTTGAGTTCGGAAAAGATCCCATAAGTATAGTCCCATATATCAAATACGTTTCCGTCATCATGTATGTTGTTTTGAGGCATCTCACTTCTTGATGATATGTTTCCTGATCTTTGACATGCATCGATTTCATCACATAATTCTTAGCATCTTTAAAAATGCTAGGCCAATAGAATCCAGATTCGTAGACTTTTCTTCCAGTAATTGACGCGCTATGATGTCCCCCAGTTGGTCCAGAATAACAATGTGGCAAGATTTCAAATATTTCATTCCTAGCAACACATCTTCTTATTACATTGTTCGAGCATATCTTGAATGCATACGGTTCGTCCTAAAAATAATTCTTAACTTGAGAGAAAAATCTTCTTCTTTTTTCAGGCGTCCAATTTGGAGGTATGATCTTTCCAACGATATAGTTAATATAATCAGCATACCATGGTTCATCGTTATTGAGCTCGGCTTTCAATATCATGAGATGCTTGTCGGGAAATTCATCAGTTATCTCCACCTTCTGTGAAGGTTCCTAAATCTGGGTTCTCAAGTCTTGACAAATGATTCTGCTGCCAAATTTTCTTCCGCCTTTTTCTCTTAATATCAATGTCAAATCTTGAGAAGTAGATAGAACTCCACTAATGAGCCTTGGTTTGCATCCTCTTTGCTGCGTTAAATACTTCAAAGCAGAAGATCGGTGTAAATAAAGTTTTTGATAAGACAAGATACTGACGAAACTTATCAAAAGAGAAAACAACTGCGAGAAGTTCTTTTTCAGTTGTGGTATAATGTTCTTGGGAATTATTTAAAGTTTTGCTCGCATAATAAATTGGCTTGAATTTTCCATCAATTACGTTTGCCCAAAACAGGCTCTAACAGCGGAAATCACTAGCGTTAACACAATTAATTCAATGGATCGTTCAATCGGGAGATATGATGATAGGTGTGGTGGTCAGTTTTTCCTTCAAAATGTTGAACGCCTTTTTGTAGTCATTAGAAAAATCAAACTTCGCGTCTTTCATTAAAAGCTGGGTCATTGGCTTAGAGATCATTGGAAGTTCTTTTATGAATCCTTCTGTAAATCCAAACATTGCCCTAGAAACTCTAACTCTTTTACGTTAGTCGGGTATGGTAATTTAGCTATCACATCGATTTTGGCTCTATCAACTTCGATTCCTGCTCTAGAAATTTTGTGCCCTAAAACTATCCCTTCTTTTACCATAAAATGGCATTTTTCCCAATCTAGTACAAGATTGGTTTCTTCACATCTAGCAAGCATTCTATCTAAGTTAGCTAGATAATAATCAAAAGAGTTACCAAACACCGAGAAGTCGTCCATGAAAACTCCATAAAGTCCTCCACCATGTCATAGAAGATTGCCGTCATGCATCTTTGAAAAGTGGCAGGAACATTACATAATCTAAACGGCATACGTCGATAAGTGAAAGTCCTATAAGGACAGGTGAAGGTGGTCTTTTTTTGGTCCTCCGGAGAGATTGAGATTTGGAAGAATCCTGAGAATCAATCAAGAAAGCAGTAGTATTCATTCCCGCATAAACGTTCTAACATTTGGTCAATGAAAAGAAGGGGAAAATGGTCTTTTCAAGTTGCATCATTAAGTTTACGGTAATCAATGCACACTCTCCATCTAGTAACTGTTCAGGAAGGGATTAGTTGATTATTATCATTCAAAACTACAGTCATCCCTCCCTTTTTGGGCACAACATGAATAGGGCTAACCCAGGAACTGTATGAAAATGGATAAATTAGCTCGGAATCAAGCAGTTTCACGATTTTGTTTTTCACAACATCTTGGACCTTCGGATTTAGACATCTTTGGGGTTGGATAACTGGTTTGTAATCATCTTCCATTAAAATCTTGTGTGTTCAGTATGATGGACTGATTCCCTTGATATGCGACAATTTCTAAGCAATTGCCCCTTTTTGTCTCTCCAATACTTGTAGAAGTGATGTTTTCTCTTTTTCCGACAATTCAGATGAGATAATAATGGGGAAGGATTTGTCTTCATGAAGGTATGCCTATTCTAAGTGTTGAGGTAAATTCTTCAGCTCTGGTTTCTTCTCATCAATCTCGTTAGCACTAGCGGAATAAATATGTTCGCTTTTAACATCGTCGCCATTTGAAATTCCCTGCGTAACTGGATACGGCGTATTGACAGAGTTGATACGTCGTATCGAATTTTCCGAGTCAAAGTTCATTCTTTTCATTGCTACTAGTAGATTCCCAGACATTCTGGTCTGATTGATCAATTGATTTTTTTTCTCCTTGATAAAAATGAATCAGGCCTCTTATTTGTTCCAGCACTCCGGAGCTTCTTCGTTGATCGTATCATCCAGGTAATCAATCCTTTCATTCTTAGTCCTTCAGTTGTTGGGTCTTTTAATTGATTAGTCTACGTCAAATATCACTTCATCATCCCCCACTCTTAGTGTTATCTTCTTATTGAATACGTCAATCATAGCTCGAGCGGTTTCCAAGAATGGTCTTCCTAAAATTATAAGAACTCTTGAATCTTCGGCCATATCTAGGATGATGAAATCTATAGAAAGGATGAATTTGTCAACTTTGATGAGTACGTTTTTTATTTTTCTCTCCGGATATTAGAATGACCTATCTGCACGTGCCAAACTCATTCTAGGGAGCTTTGGTTCTACCTAACAAGTTTCTGTACATTGTTGATAACATCAAATAACGTCACTTTTTTATATCATTTCTTCTCAATATGTTTTGCCCACTTTTATTATAATTATGCAATTATTTGGTACTTAATTGTTTAATGTTGATAAATTCAGTTAATTCATTGTGATTTTGTGAAGAAAGAGCTAAAAGGCGCACAATTTGAAGCTAAAACAAAGACATTTAAAGATTTACTGAAAAATTCACCAATAACGTTGGTAATTCCAAACAAAGAAGGATAAGGCGTAGCAGCACACGACTTTACAAGAAAAGCGTTTAGACAATTCCCAATACGACGTATCCATACTGCCTGCATACGCCGTATCCAAGAAGATAACTATTCGTAAGATACAGAAATCAAGTAAATTGGAAATGATATCAAGATTTATTACGAACGTAGCGCGTACTCCAAGGAATCTAGCCCAATACGCCGTATCGACCTATCTGGATACGGCGTATCAAGAGTTTTTCAGCAACTATAAATAGAAGACTCAAAAACAATTTTTTAGTATACAATATCATATTTCTTATATCATATTCATAAAAAGACTAATTTTAGAAGAGAAGATCAGCACCAAAGGTCAAGCATCGATCACGAACCCATAGAAAACATCGTGTAATTTTTACTCTCTTAATCGTTCGATTTTAAATTGTTTGATTACGCTTGTATAATTACAATGGTTGTGGGATAATACCCTCGGGTATTTGCCATCTTAATGAAAGTTTAATGTTTCGTTTGTTTAAAAATCGATTTCTTAATTTATCGTTGATTGTTTAATTATGTTTATCACCTCATACTTGTTTATGTGTTTGAATATGCGAACTATCATTCAACTGGGTCTAGTGATACCTAAAAAGTAATCTAGATACTGGGATAGCTCTCCATATCGTGTCTTATATAACTTGACCAATAGGATCACAAATAACGTTTTGTCTTTATCTTTTGATTATGAGCTTAGTTGGACCGATAGGTGACCCGTTTATGTTTCAGTAATCATGCTCTAAATTAACTGATAAAGATTTGAATAGTGGACTACCAGTATATGAAACACCATCAAACAGTAAATGGGTAAAGTCCCGTTGGGCTAGGGTTTTAATAGGATCACCATTGCTTTAATTCTCTAAGATAGATTATAATTAAACTAAAGGATGCTTTATGCGGATACATTAATTGTGACATGATTAATTGTGTCTAGGTCTTAGGATGATGTCCCGCCTAAGTTTTAAGAATGATATGCCGCTTCGAGATAAGTAAATCATTGCACTAAAACAAACAAACCAGCATTGAACCAGATTTAATATGGCTAATACGGTTTTTTATCATTTGGCTTGTACTGCTTTTCAATCTTCTACTTTTTTTCTTTTGTGTTTATTGTGTATTGAATTGGTATTTGTTTCCAACCAAACCTGTGCCAGTCTCTCAAACTGAAAAATCCCCCATATCATTAGACAATGTACATAGCATAGGTTTAACCAGTGAATAGACTAATTAAAATGTTGATAGAATATAGGATTAAATTCCCTCTCTTAGTGTTCGACACCCTACTTACCACGAACTTCATCTTGACCGGGTACACTGCTCGTTAAAGTGTTGTTTTAGCTTTGTCGGCTAAATATACTTGTAAAACATGATAATCAAATAATTGACTCCTTCACGACAGAATCAGGTTTTTGGTGCGCTTCCGGTGAGTGGAATAATTAAACCTTATTCTTATTAGTATTTCTAACCATTAATTAATTATTTTAGTGTAATCTAACTATCTAATTCTGTTTGTATTTATTGGCATTTAATTGTTTGTTTAAATTCTTACATTTATTTGTTTTTAAATAGTATTTTGTTCTGACTGATCACTTGATACGCCATATCCACCAGTTGGATACGACGTATCAAACCTTCTCATTAGGATAACGTATTTAGTTTTACTGTCTAAACGGCGTATCTGTTCTCCATCAATACGGCGTATTCAGTAAACTCTAAACGCCTACTGACATTCAACAGACCCATACGACGTATTTAAATTAATTGAATACGGCATATTCGTCATTTGATAAAATAACATAAGTAAAACTCTATTTGTTTTTATATCGCTTGTAATTTCTCTCATCAGGGCATATCCTACTGATTCTTTGTCATTTGTTTCAGGTAGTGCATGACAAGAAGTTCGACGAAAGAACTACTCTTACTTTTTAAAAACCCAGAACAAAAATTTCGCTCAAAAAGGAGACTTTTCACCTAGTCTCATAGAATCGAATTCACTTGAGTTCATCACATTTTTGACATCAAAGAACAATCAGAGGAAGAGAAAAGGGAAGCAATGACAGAAACAATGAAGCAGTATATGAGCAAAACACGAGAAAATTGTGGGTCGGGCGTTACTAGGCCCACAATCAACCAAGACACCCTTTTGATTGAAGGGAAAATTTCAAGGAATTCGTGACAATTACTTTCAGTGGTCGAACACGAAGATGCAATACGAGCCATCGAAAAGGTTTCTCGGAGATGTTTGACTTATTTCACATTCCAAAAGTAAAAATCTAATATCAAATCATGCTTTGAGCTTTTCCTGTATCCCTCACTGGAGCTGCAAGCAGATGGCTAAGGAACCAGCCATCAGGATCAATTACAACCTGGGATATTCTAAAAACCAAATTTCTGAACAAATACTGTCCACAGCCCGTACCGCAAAGAAAATAGAGGAAATTAACAACTTCCAACAGGAACCCGATGAAAGCCTTTTCCGCGTATGGGAAAGATTTAAAGAATTGCTGATGAAGTGTCCTCAACATTATCTGACAGATATGCAGGAAGTCATCTTGTTTTACAATGGGCTAGATGTTCCAACTCGACAAATCTTGGACTCAAAGGGTGCCATACCTTCCAAAACTGTTGCTGACGCTAAAATAGCCATCCAAGAAATGGCCGAGTACTCTCAGAAGTGGCACAATGGAACATCATCAAGAACCAGAAGTACTGAAACTTCTGACGGGCTTGCTGCTATCCAGGCCCAACTCAACAATCTTAGGTGAGAAATAAAGAAAGTTAATGAGAAAGTGTACGTTGCTCAGGTCGGATGCAAAATATGCAAGGGACCACATTATACAAAGGATTGTCCACAAAAGGAAGAAGGGAAAAATTTAGAAGAAGCTTATTATACATAGTTCGGTGCACCTTTCACCTGGAGGACAATACAGAGCAGCAGGGCCAGGATTCTACCAACGAAACAATGGGAATGCTTCGTATCCTAATCAAAGACCAAGCCTGGAAGAATCACTAACTAAATTCTTGACAGAATCAGCTAAAAGGCATGAAGAAAACTCGAACATAATCAAAGAGATCCGAGCTTTTACAGATGCTGCAATAAGAAACCAATGAGCTTCTATTAATACCTTAGAAATACAAATCAGACAGATGAGCAAGGTCTTGCAAGAGAGAGGGTTTGGAAGCCTGCCCAGTTCCACGGAGACGAATCCTCAAGACCAAGTTAAATCGATCTCAACTGCTAAGGCTGATTTTTCTGAGATACGCCGTATCGGGTATGAGCCATTCGCCGTATCAGGCACATAACTTATTTTCTAAAACAGTCCCTTTTTCAAGACGACTGCAAAACTTCGGCTGTGATTATTGGAGAGAGGCACAACAGGTGAAAATTCTGGATGACTATACCTTGCCTTAGAAAGAAAAAGTCCCAGGGAGCTTTACTTTACCTTGTTTTATTCATAATATCTGTTTTGATAAAGCTCTTGTTGACCTTGGTGCAAGTGTGAGCGTTATGCCATTTTCTACCTACACCAACCTTGGTCTAAGAATTTTATCTCACACTAGGTTGACCATAGAACTAGCTGACCGAACCATTAAACAACTAAGAGGTATTGCCGAAAATGTGCTAGTTAGGATAGGCAAATTTTATTTTTCCCAGTTACCTTAATCATCGTGGGACATACCCGAGGACAACGATGTTCCTTTAATCCTCGGACGACCATTCTTGTCAACTGCCCATTCCAAGATCGATGTTTTCAAAAGAAAAATTACTTTAAGGGTCGGGGAAGAAAAAACTTGTTTTTAAGTATTCAGCCTGCACTAGCATAATAGAAAGGGTATTTTGAGAAAAGTTTGATTCTGAAACCAAAACTTATTGGAGTGAGGGTATGAATCATTCACACCAAACTTATGAGACTTCTAGATCTAAATGATTTGGAAACACCTCTAGAAAACAAAACGGATCAAGATTGTAATTTTGTGCAAATTTTTGTTTATACCGGCTTCTTTTAAGATGGCGGAATTTCTTGTGTAATCGGGTAGTGTGTATACTAATCGTTATCTCTTCCCTTCCTTGCCCATTAACTTAATGTCTGAAAGTTTTTACTATTCCATATCTGAGGAGAAGGATGAAGGGAAGAGTCAAGCCGGGAATTTAATTGATATACCCGTTTTCATTGGAAGTTTTCTATTATTGCAGGTTTTACCATCATCGATGATGATGAAATGACAAATGGCGTTGTGCTCGGCATGAGATTTTGCAAGAAGTACGCCTCATGCCAGAATTTGTATGTGCCATTTGGCATCCAGTTCGACCCCAAATTGTTTTATAAGGATGGGATTAAATTAGTAAAGGTCGAACTTAACGACCGGCTGAAACAAAAGTGCTTCCCAGGAGACAACCCGATCATTTTAATTGTTTTTCGCATTTAATTATTTGAATTTTAATTTTCTACACGAGTCTGTCTTCCTAGACATTACATATAGTGTATCTAACCCCATAGGATACGGCATATGCATGTCTGGACGTTATTAGTTTTTAAAAAACTTAATTATTTAATCTCTAGTAATTTAATTGTTTCTACAGGAACAATACGACATATCCTAGGGTTTAGGATACGGCGTATTGATCCCTATACAGTTGTGTGTTTAATTGTTTTCTTGTACCATTGTAGCGAGATAAAATTTGCACTTGTCTTCTAATCTCTTATACAGGACCTTGCTGAAACTATGATATGGTATATGCTGAAAAAGACTTGTGTTGAACTCATCCGGGCATTCTGAAGCCCTAGTCAACACACTTTTTGCTCAAGAACTCATCATGGAGAATTATCACGAGCAAAACATCAGGGAGTTTTCCGTTCTAATTCTATTTTCCCTTATTATTTAATTATTTTATCTATACAACGAGGAAGTTGTATAATTTAAGTGGGGGGATAAAGAATTAGAACGTACTTGTCTTCTTTTTTACAAAATAACATGCAAAGTGCTTAAAATGGTCAAAATTTAAAAAAAATTCAGCATGACTTTTGTAAAAATCACTAGTTACATTACCTAGCGCACTATAACCCTTGATACATATTGTGAGAATTAAGCCTATTCCGTTTCCAACTGTCTACTAAATTCCACAAATTTATGAGTGTGCCGGTGATGTAGTGGACTTTAGAACTTGGCCTGGTATATCACTCGAGACCGCCATGATTAGTACTATGGATTTAGATGGAAGAACATGTTCAACTGATAAATTTCTAGGATTAAACCAAATAGCCTACATGTCATAAAAATAACTAACTTCACTGGTTAGTTAACTCCCGTGTAACCCTTGATTACTCTCATTTTAGAGTAAAATCCCCTAGAACAACCTGTTGAGCCATTCCTTTCTTTTTGTACACCATATTATATGTTTCGTTACACCTTTGCACCTTAGCCTACCGTGTAGATTAAGCCTATTTCTCTATGTTGCTAGTTGCTTTTGTGTAAAGTCTTGTATTTCCTGTGTCAAAGTGAAATTTTTATGTCTCTGTAATGGTCAGAAAATTGCACAATGCAATGGGAAAATATGTAGCTCGTAAGTTTCGCTACTTTTTGAAATTATGAATTGTGTCCGAAGAAAAAGCACTACAAGGAAAAGATTATCCGGATGAATTATGATAGTGAAGACGGTGGAATCAAACCGAGGTTTGTTATATATTGTTGAAAAAAATGGAAAAAGAGAAAAAGCAAAAAAGAGAAGGAAGAAAAATAGTCGGTTCAAAAGAAGTTTATACCGAAGGAATCACTTAGAAGGATCGATTATTCGTTGATACGTTACAAAAATCAACGATGTAAAGTTTTGTTAAAAGTGGCCGATATCACCACTTATGTAAAAGTATGTAAAGAGCGGGATGTAAGGGAAGTTGACCAGAGCGGGATGTAAGGGCGTCTGTCTATATGTTAGAGTCTTTGTCATGGAACAGTCGGGGGAAAGTTACTAGCAACCGCACCTTATTTGTTGGCTTAATCTATTTGTTTTGTGAATTTTATTTAACAACCATTTTACTTCCCTTTCCTGATAACTAACCTTACGATCTACTCAAATGAGGATGTGTACGAGCGTGGGTGTCTATTTCGTTGATACGGCCATGTATTCATGTCTCAGTTGCCTTGTTTGACGACGACCTCTGGTGAAAGTCAGAAGCTCCATACCCTATATCATTCTTCCTTCTAAAAAGAATGATTAAACCCTAGCCTACTAATAAATACCCAATTTAGCTTTTGACTTGTTCTTCCTTAGCTTTAGCGGTGGAGATGTGTATCCTTGCCAAGCTTATGATATGAAACTAATCACGACCGAGCAATTGAGCGTACTACTTAAATGTTGCACCCTAGATTAGTTGAGTGATGTGAGTGTTTTCATTTCCATATTTCGTGAGGAGCTTGGTGATTAGGAGAAAACGATGCTTAAACGGAAAATCCTTAACTTCGGTGGGGACACATTTTCATAAACTGAAACTTTTTCTAAGGTCTACTTGAGGACAACTAGGATTCAAGTGGGGGGATATTTGATGACATCAAATAACGTCACTTTATTATATCATTTATCCCATCTGTTTTGCCCACTTTTATATAATTATTGCATTATTTGGTACATAATTGCTTTAAAGTTGATAAATGCAGTAATTCAGGAGTGTTTTGTGAAGACAAGCTGAAAGGCGCATGATTTGGAGCTAAAATGAAGACATTTGAAGATTTCTGAAAATTCACCAATACGCCGTATCCAACTAAAGAGATACGGCGTATCTGCGCTAAGACTTCACAAGAAAACGCGTTTGACCAATTCCCAATACGGCGTATCCATGCAACCTTCATTCGCCGTATCCATGAAGATAACTATTCGAAGATACAGTAAATCAAGTAAATTAGGAATGATATCAAAGATTTATTATGAACGCAGCGTGCACTCTAAGGAATCCAGCCCAATACGCCGTATCAACCTATCTGGATACGGCGTATCGAGTATTTTTCAGCAACTATAAATAGAAGACGCAAAAACAAGTTTTCAGTGTGCAATATCATATTCTTTATACCATACTCACTAAAGACGAATTTTAGAAGAAAAGATCAGCCATAAAAGTCAAGCATTGATCACGAATCCATAGAAGACATCGTGTAATTTTTACTCTCTTAATCGTTCGATTTCTGTTTGATTACGCTTGAATAATTACAATGGTTGTGGGATAATACCCTCGGGTATTATCCATCTTAATGAAAGTTCAATGTTTGGTTTGTTTTAAAATCGATTTCTTAATTTATCATTGATTGTTTAATTATGTTTATCACCTCATACTTGTTTATTTGTTTGAATATGCGACCTATCATTCAACTGGGTCTAGTGTTACGGACCAAGTAATCTAGATACCAGGATAGCTCTCCATATCGTGTCTTATATTACTGGACCAATAGGATCACAAATAACGTTCTGTCTTTGTCTTTTGATTATGAGCTTAGTTGGACCAGTAGGTGACCCGTTTATGTTTCAGCAATCATGCTCTTAATTAACTGATAAAGATTTGAATAGTGGACTACCGGTATATAAAACCCCGTCAAACAATAAGTGGGTAAAGTCCCGTTGGGCTAGAGTTTTAACAGGATCATATTCTCTAAGATAGATTATAATTAAACTAAAGGATGCTTTATGCGGATGCATTAATTATGACAAGATTAATTGTGTCTAGGTCTTAAGATGATGTCCCGCCTAAGTCTTAAGAATGATATGCCGCTTCAAGATAAGTAAATCATTGCACTAAAACAAACAAACCAGCATTGAACCGGATTTAATATGGCTAATACAGCTTTCTATCATTTGGCTTGTACCGCTTTTCTATCTTCTAATCTTCATCTTTTGTGTTTATTGTGTATTGAATTGATATTTGTCATCACCAAACCTGTGCCAGTCTCTCAGGCTGAACCCCCCATTTCATTAGACAACATTCATAGCATAGGTTTAACCAGTAAATAGACTAATTAAAATACTGATAGAATATAGGATTAAATTTCCACTCTTAGTGTTCGACACCCTACTTATCGCGAACTCCATCTTGATCGGGTACACTGCTCGTTAAAGTGTTGTTTTAGGTTTGTCGGCTAAATATAAATGTAAAACTTGATAATTAAATAATTAACCCTACACGACAACACATCAATCTTCATACTACCTAGCCCCCTAATATGGTTGATCCACTCTTAATATATTTCACATGCACTTAGTGTACCCTTAGGGGCCTTGTAATAGTCTTCATACTACCTTGCTTGTGCGTTGCTCTAACAGAATGCTAAGTAGACGGCGGGTTCGTGTAATTCGTTCATGACTTAGGAAATAATTACATAGATCATCAGAAGTGTGATAAGGCAACAACACTAGAAGAAGCTGTAGGAACCCGATTAACCACTTCACTTCAAAACCCGAACCACGAAACAAGAAACTAAGAAAAACAGAGAGAGATTCAAAATAGAGAAAGAGAGATGAGAGATGAGAAAGAAAAGAAATTTAGATATTATGAAAAAGAGATATTTTCTAAATAAGAAAAATATCTATATATATTTAGATATTTTAGAAAATATCTAAATATATATATACCCCTACAC
>BQNB010039595.1:12267-47963 GCA_026074375.1 Tanacetum coccineum
ATATTTGTAGTTATCTTAACAGGGAGAGGGGATGTACATTGTATGATAGTCTTGAAACATACAGATACAATTATTAATGTTTATACCAACAGTATAATAGTGTTTAAAGGAATCTCTTATAATGTTTTTTTTTGACATGAGTATATTGTTAGCTATGCCACTTTTGGGAATAAGTGCGGGTCCATCATGGTTGGAATTTGGTTCCAAACTTGTGACTTTAGCAAGTGTGGCTCCATCACATAGATGCCTATGATAAAATGGCAAGTTAATTCGACATATAAAGATTTTAGGTTGTAGGTAAACGAGGTGGATTACACGCGCTTCGCTGCAGGACGTTTTGCGTAAGGCGTTTTTATTATAAAGGTTTCATTGCATAGCTTATAGCAGATGATTAAGATAAAAAAATGAAGAAATTCCACATTCCAATCTTGTACCAATTGTCTTGACCTATTCTTCTTTATACAATTTTATTACATTTCTCATGACAGAAAAAAACACATAGACATGTGTTCACCGATGGATTCAACTAATTAACACTTAGAGCATTTCTCGTCCACCGAAAAAAGGTGACACAAAGAACAAAAAAAATGAAAACCTGATCATTTGAACAATATGTACCGGTCTTTTGGGCAAGAGCGGTCGAGGTACCACATGTACCACACTTGTTCGATGTAGCTCTACAGACCTGCATATCAATAAGCCAGCGTTTAGTACAATGATGGCCAAATACCTCATGTTTCATATCATGTTGCGACTTTGATGACATTAAATAATTAAATTGGGCTGATGTTTTTGCAACCTAAGGGGGTGTTTGGCTTGGGACTTTTTGGCATGACCTCTTTTAGGTGTTCGGGTATACGTGCTTCAGATATGTGATATTGTACCATAATACAATCAATAATTATTCGTCGTTTTAAGGCTCATGGATTTTAATCAGCCGTAAATGAGAAATGAAATTATATTACCAATCATTGTAGTAAAGTTAGAACAATATAAAGAAACTCACATATGGTCTAAGCTTGTAAAAACATGCAAATATGATCTCAGACAAAATTGGCTTTTCTGAACCAATGATCTTTATCAGGTTGTTTATTATTCTCTCCTGTATGTGATTACATGCTGTTTATAAGTTACGGAAATGCTCATCAAGCATAGCTCTTGAATTCCCATAAGTAAATGCTTGTGCCATAGATATTTGTTACATGAGTGTCCATTTCAGTTGGTTGAACTAACTGATAGCTCAAAAATGTAACAGGTTTATTGCAAACTTCAGTTCTAAAATATTTATTAATCCCCTAAATTCACTCATATGTCTATGTAATCATGATATTTGGCTTCTAAAACCTTTTTTTCTTTGTATATCACAGATGTTATTTCCAGATAGATATATATTCGTAAGTGCTTTACCAATTGTCACAGGCTAACATATAAACGCTAAAATAATGCTACTAACCTGAACTCGATTACTAAATTGTCCAACTTTGACATATTCTTCCATATTTTAATGCATACTGGTAAAGAGCAAAGAACTATGGGCGAAAGGGTATAGTTGCAAACCTGGGACCAAACAACATGTTAGCTTTTTGTAAACAAACTTTGCTCCCAGCACGAACTTTAACCAAGCTCATTAAGGGTCCTAGTCGGCTCCTGAGGCTATAAAAAGACACCGCTTCAGAATCCTGTAGAACCGAAAGCGACTAATTTATAGTAAAATGCACATAAGATAAATGAGGAGTATTGTAATCTTAAGGGTCAATTCCTTTAAACATCAACCACTAACCCGGTTTTTAAAAATGAAATAACAGTTAGGTATAAGAATAAACTCCAAAGGCCCGTTTTCAAGTAAAAACAAATTCTCACCTGAAAGCTCTATGCTGCTTCCGTCAGTCGTTATCGCCATGCCTATATCCATATCGTTCCTTCCATATCTGTGATTTACAATGCAGTCAATCAGGAGGTGTTTGGGTAAGCTTATTGAAAACGTAGTCTTGGTCTGAACCTGACACCTTAACAAACGTAGTTGCTGCTTTCAATAAGCTGCGGGACGATGGCTGGGCGTAGTTGTTGTTGATGTTGTATGTAGTTGTGTTTGACTTCCAGCAACCTTTTAAACATCTGCACATACACTGACTTTAGAATACTACTAATCTCGACAATATAAACCCAAAAGCTAACATTGTAACCTGAGTTGAAGTAGTCCTAAACAATCCCAGTATCCCCTAAACATCTCAATACCCATCTGCGATATAGCACATGTGATGCATCTCTTTTTAAAAGCAGCAACGATAAAGGAATCTGAAAATGCAAGAAAAAGACACACATGTATCAGATTGTTTATAAAAAGTGTATGTTCAGACCAAGACTACGTACATTTTTTTCTTAAAATCATCCATTTTGTGGGTCAGATTGTTTATAAAAAGTGTATGGCCTGAACTCTGAACATACACAACTACATACATTTTTTTCTTTATCATCCATTTTGTGGTTCCTGGAATGGAACACGCAACATATAAGCATTTTCAAAAACAACATGAGTTCATTTGAACTAATATATGGTAGCCAAAAAAGTTTGATTTTATACCTTGTCTTTCTCCATACGACCACCTGATAATGCATCAGCGATATATGCTATGTAGAGAAGCTTTAGGTCATCCATCTTTCTATCACCATCGTAGTCGCCGCCTACAAAATTTATAAAATTAGTAACAGCTTATATGCCATTGATTTCCATTAGTCTTTTTGAGTCTATTATGCCAATGGCAAATGCCTAACACACCAACACGAAAAAAACATTGAAATTGATATGCAGTTTCAAATGCACAGGGACATGTTTCAGATGGGAACGCTACTGCATAAAAAGGTATAATGGTAATCTTATCTATATTTGTAAAACGTTAAACATTTTGCGAGGGTGATATAATTTCTTTCTTTCATTTATATTCGAAGGGCCAAGTACACATTTTTAATAGTAACGATTTAATCGTTTCACTAACCCCTGACTAAAACCGTAACAGTCTCATGCGCTACAAAACGTTTACACATCAACTTCAAATCCATACATTCATCAAGATCACACACAATCACTCAAAATTCATCTTAATATAACACAATTAACAGCTACATCTACTTAAAAATAGCATATCATGCCAATATTACACGTCACGTTTCACTTACATGCAACAGCATACTTACACCTCCCCAACGCACATAAATCGTACGTAGTCAACAATTAGATACAACCCGTGTGCAACGCACGGGCGTGCATGCCTAAGTTGGCATACTATATTCAAATGCAATCAATATTTCACAGAAACATTACGCAATCAAGAATTAGACACAACCCGTGTGCATCGCACGGGTCTGAATGCCTCATAATACTAAACAGAAAACCCATATCTCAAACTTAAATTTTTAACCTCAATACTTGCATCTTCTTCTTTGTTGACCTTAGTAACAGTAGCAAAACATGAAGATAGATTTCAATATAAGCAAAACCTAAACAACAAAAAAAAAAGAAAATTAAAATCAACATTGGAAACTCCAAAAATTTAAAACTAAAATTAGTACCACTTCTTACACGGTATTTAAAGGTCTGAGCTTCGACACTTGTTCTTTTGGGTCTTCGAATAATCTCATAATCAAAATCAGTGCATGTTGTTATCTTCAATTTTTATGTCTGTGAGTTTGGTAGATGGATGAATGGAGACGATGGGTGTGGGGGAGGTGGAAGATGGAAGATGGAAGATGGAGTGGTATGAGATATGTGAGATGGCTGGAACGGTGGAGGAAGAAAGATCGAGAGAAGATTAAGCGGTGTGTTTCTTGGTTCAATAATAACGATGAACTCGACTGGGCCGGGTCAGACTAACACATTCTTACGGACTGGACCGGGTAAAACATGGGTCACGGGTCAGGCGGGTACAACCCGCTCGTCAGCCGGAGTTCCTGATGGTTGTTTATATTTATAATAATTTGACAAATAATAGTTGTAAATATTTAGAGCTATGTTTTGATTAAAGTGGTTGAAGGAAGTTTACCTTTCTTTTCACATAAATCCTAACTTTACGGCAATTATCATCACAATGAATGATATTAACAAAAGAAAATAAGAGTCGCAAGTGTAATCACAAGAGTGTTGGGTATCTATGTGTCATGGCTTCCAGCCACGGTCAAAAAGTGATGATACGTCAGTTTTTTATTCTTCTCACCACCTTTTTACTTGACACCAGAAAATGGCTCCTTTGTTGGCACCACAAAATGTGGTGCCGTGGGAGTATTTTTTTCGTTTAAATAAAATAAAAAATACACAATTTAATAACTAGAAAATTGAAAGGGTAAGCCAACGGGTTAAAACGCCCCAAGGCTATATTTTTACATACACCTCCAAATACATTTTCATTCAACGTTTTAGATTATTATTGTATCAATGTTTATGTCTACAGCTCCAAATTTATTTGCGGTCTACCTTGCTTGATCGACGACCCAATATGTTTTGACCCATGTTACAAAACAACATGTTTTAGCACAAGCTACACGACCGCTTCACCCTTCCCATAATGAACATTTACTCATTGGTGGTTATTTGTTTCAGCATATTAATGAAAGATGATTTATACTAGGAAGAATAAAGAGGTTCAAAAATATCATGATCAAGTAGCTATGAGGAAGGATATATATATATATATATAATTATTAATATATTAATTATATATATATATATATATTATATATATATATTTAAAAAGTAGTTTATATCTAATTTTTTATCTTTTATAATCATGATGCGTCGTGTAGATTGCACACACACACACACACACACACACACACACACATATATATATATATATATATATATATATATATATATATATATATATATATATATATATATATATATATATATATATATATATATATATATATATATATATATATATATATATATATATATATATATATATATATATATATATATATATATATATATATATATATATATATATATATATATGTATATATATGTATATATATATGTATATATATATATGTATATATATGTATATATATGTATATATATATTTAAAAGTAGTTTATATCTAATTTTTTATCTTTTATAAACATATTCCTTGATGCGTTTGCAATATCTGGAATGATGGATCACGCAAGAATTGTTTTTAAAAGCATATGTTGGGACATGTGAAATTCTTAACAAAAACACTCATAGGCTCACATTTTAGTTATATAAAAATATAGTCGACAAAATCGATCCCCAAAGTCAAGCTCCTTAAACAGTATGTTGAGATGTTATTCTTAACATAAGATCTTTGCTTAAATGTATGCTAATTGGAAGGTATTTTCTTTGTTTGCAGATAAGCATAGGGATACAGTGGAAGAATTCTGTTAAGAGTCAAAAGCAAGAAAGGATTGAAGGTTCTCTGTTTAGACAAAGACGGCAACCATTCAAAATCAACAACAAACGTTGTTTACAAAGAAGTTTTATGTCGTATTTGAGGAGGATCCAGCTTTGGTAGACTTAGATGGGGTTGTAGAGCTCACGAGTCCAGCTAATCCGAGAAGTGTTTGGTTGTCTGCTCTTTGATAGGTCACATTAGTATAAAATTGATATTAGGATTTATGACAATGAAGCTCATAAGGTGCCAACTGACCAACAAATACTCTCAAACCGTCTTAAAGTTTTTAAAAAAACCATCACGTTGTGTTAAAAATCTAACAGTTACACGATTAAACTAAAAAATTTGAAACAAACCCGCCCGTTGGGCGGGTTACGTAACTAGTATATATATATATATATATATATATATATGGTTTAGGAGTCAAGAGATGATGAAGATGGTGTTCATAATAATACTAGCTTGGATGTGAGGTAAGTAACTTGGTTACTATGTGCTTAACATGAAAATTATTATGTTATGTGATTATGAATGAAAGTGTTAAGGTAGGTTGTAGTTGCTTAGAAAGTGTGATGAATTAAGAGACTTGATAGTTGGATGTTATAGAACTAGCTAAGGATTATGGAAGCATTTAAGGTATGTGCTAATGTTTCTATGTCTTATAGTATATCTGACTGTTATAGCATTAGTATGCGAGCATGAATGCTTTAATGTTGGACTTGTTGTTAAGCCCTCATATTGTTAATGTGATGATTTAAATGTTAATAATTTATTAACTAATTACTTACTAAGCGAAAGCTTACGTGTTTAAGTTGTAATGTTTTGTAGGTTCAAGCGATGAAGGTAAGTCCTTGGTGAAGGCTTGGGATTGGGTACAGATTGGAAAGTATTGATTATTCAGTTAAGCATAAGTAGAACACCGAGCTCAATCAATATTGAACCCCCAAAGTGTGCTATTGGTTTGTAAGCGACAAGTGTCAAATGTAAATGTCTTTTGTATTAGTCTTGTAAAGGAATGAAGGTAAATGGGTCAAAACAAGGATGTAAACCGATGTTTGGTAAACCCTGTAAGTATATATGTTTTGGGTCATTTAGACCACAAATGTTTATGAATATGATGAGTTGTGTATTATAATGATTTCTGGAAGGTTTTATGAAGTTTCGGATCAATGTAGTCGAGTTTTGGGTCAAAAGGGATTTTCTATGCATGTTTCTGCAGGTTCTGGGTCTGTAGGTCCAATACGACGTATCCAAGGTATTGATATGGCGCATTGAAGGTTAAGGGTGGATACGGCATCAATTTTCATGGATATGGCGTATTCATGTCTGCAGTTTCTGGTCAGTCTTGTTTCAGTCATAAAATGCAAACTGTAAGGAGTTAGAACGTGTTCCTTATATCGTTGAAAAGCTTATGGAGTCTATTTTATGATTATGAAACTTTCAAGGGTCTAATTGTAATGTATTTTAAAAAGTATATTAAGGGATGATAAAAGGTCATTCTCAGTCAAGCGTTCGAGTAAAAGTTTTTAATTCTTGGTCAATTTTAGAGTCTAGAAAGGGGCGTTTCACAAACAATGTTTTGAAAAAAAAAATTCTATTTTATTCAAATCTAAGAGCATTAGATTTGCACTAGGCATTTTTGTCACTGTTGGTTTTGTCTCAGAAGATGAAGTCAATGAACTTGCTTTTGAAGAATTTTCAGAAGATATAAAAGAGATAAGAAATATTTTTGTTCAGCAGAAAATTCCTCTTATGGAACAAAATATTCGTAAAGAGCATTTAACTTTTTGTAATCAATTGTACAAACATTTTGTTTTTTATCAATAGCAATTGGATCTTGTGATTTCTTTTTCATTTTGATTTGACTATTGGTTGCATCATCAAGTATGTCCTCGATATCTCTAACATTCATTTGAATATTCGAATCATCAAGGCAAGAAGCATCATATAATTTTGTTGAATTTATTTACGTTTGTAGAGAGTTAGACAGGTTGGATTTTTTTTGTAGTAGTGTTGGATCAGAGAAAAAAAGCTTTCTTGAATTATAAGGATTTGTGTACCCCAAACCATGTTTTACTTTTGAATTATAAAATGACATTGGTTTTGGTCAAAGCATAAACATTCCTTGTAAGGAGTTACTCATTTTCAACACTACATCTTCATTCTTTTTAGCTCTTTTTTCAAGATCTATGACAGTGTCATGGTATTTACTTCATTTTCACTCATTCTTCGTTTTAAAATTGTTTAAGTCTTTTGAAGTTCCACAATTTGTCTTTTCAATTCAACAACAGACAAGTCTAATTTATCACGTTGTTGTTCTAGATCTCGAATAATGTCTCGATCATGAATAAATTGAGATTGTGACTCTTGTTCAAATCATTTTGCTTTTCGATCAACCTTAACATACTTATTAAAATAGGTAGTGTTATTTCCTTTGGTCATTTCAAAAACCCAAACCTTTTCCTTATACGACTCAAGCTGTTTAGTCAACATTGTGTTTTGTTGTTGAACTTTTTTCGCAATTATTTGCTATTTCTTAGCTTCCTTATACGCATTTCTAGCTAATTGCTCTAATTCATATATTTGTTGAGCATTGTTATCGTCTTCAACACTGCTACTATTAACATCATCATTTGGTTCATCAAATATAATATTGCTATCACACCAATTATGTTGTTAATAATTTTAGGTTGTTTTAGATACTTTTGCTCTTGGTTATCTTTAGAAAATAATGGATTCACATAACTGGTAGATGAAGTTTGTACCTCACTGAGAAATGTAGAATCATAGCTTGGCCCAACATCAGAATCAATGTTTGCTGGTTGCATTCTGGCCATCAAGCATATATTTGCACTTAATTCTTCAATTTCTTCCATCCAAGAAGCATCAGCAAAGAGAAAATCATTTTGTTCATAGGTAAGAATTACTCCTGCTTCATCCTATTTTGCTAGTAGCATTTGTTCCATGAAGTACTTTGAATCCCGAACTCTTGGCTTTGGACAATTACGAGCATAATGACCTTTCTCACTGCAGTTGTAACATTGAACATTTGCAGTAGTTCCTGAAGATGTAGTTCGAAGAGTTCTCTGTATGTTTCCAGCATCATACTGAACATTGTTACCCTCAATGATTTCCTCTTGAACATATGATCGTCTTATATTTCTGCCATAATTCTTAGAATTTTTTGCTTTGAATGTTTACTCTGTCACCTTGAACAATTGCTTGATTTTTGGTGTTGGAAGAAGTACGAAGACGATTATTTGTTGGATTAGAGAAACGTTGAGTGATAGCACGAGCAAGTAAAATCATTACAGAGGTGAGTGGAGACTCAAATTGTATTATGAAACAGCAATTCCCATCTCCTTGATAGTCATCACCATAATCAACCACTGAAGAGGGATGTGTAACATAGTAAGGTGTTGTAGTTATAAAAGATGAACCCGTATGTGCCACCAACGCAAGAGGATCAAGTGATTTTTCTAACTTCTTTGCTCTTGATGCATTTACCAGTTTCTTAAATTGTTGAAGGTAATCAAACAAATCATCATAAGAATCCTCTATCAATCTTTTTTCAAGACGAACTTGAGTAACATACTTCAGCCATTCAGGTTGTAAACAATTTAGGAACTTTGTGTTAATAGTGACTTTTGGAAATATGATGCCATTTCTTTCCAGATCATTTATTAGCTGAGTAAAACGATTATAGACTGACACCAGTGCTTCTCCAGGTTAAGCAACAAATTGGTCAAACTCATTATTGAAACGTGTTTCCCTGTCAACTTTGTTTTGCACAGTTCCTCGCATTAAACGTTCAACTCTTTGCCACATGGCTTTTGCAGTAGCGCAAGCATCCATAGAGTTATATATGTCATTTGGGATAGAGATTAAAATCAAATTCATTGCTTCAATCTCAGCTTCATAGTGTTTCAAATCATCTCCTCTTAAGTCCTCTTCTTTTTGCATCCATGGTGCTTCAGTTTGAGAAGGAGTGAAAATTCTAAACTCATATGGACCTTTATCAATTGCCTTGTTATGCCACTTTTTATTTTCTCTCTTTCGATTGAGGTATCTTCTAAAACGACTTACCCATGGTATATAGCTAACTCTTTCAAGCATCAGAGGTCTAGTCTCAGAACCGGTATAATCAAGAGATTGTTGATGTGTATTAGACGTCGACATTTCTTGTGATTCAAAGTAGACGAAAAAGAGTTCTATTCGTGATATGCGTTTCACACCTTTGTCAAATATTGACTAAATGCAACACACTCGACGTTTTCAAATTTCAGAATACTCTTATCGACAGTCCTTTAATCAAATTCGATTTCAGCCAAAATAGTTCTCGAATATTCAAATTCGGAATAGTTCTCGAATAACACTGTAATCAATTTCAGAACCGTATCTCGGATAATATGATCTCGGACAAGACTATAGTCAATTTCAGAACCTTTCTTAGACAATATAGATCTCGGACAACTCTATAAATCAATTTTGGAACTTTTCCTAATTTCGATCTACACTCGTTCAATCAAAATTTCGACTTACTCACTACGATAAAACCGTAATGACGTCAAATTTGATGAAACTTTAAATATTTCTGAAAATGAACCCTCACAAATTCGATGAAACCGAAAATGTGGTTTTTGCCTTGATGAATTCGAAAATGTTCACAATTCCGATAAAACTGAAATTAATGAGCACTTCACAATTCACAACCCCAAAAATCAATATCTAAATGTAACGTTTTCCCCGATTACCACAATTTCGATAAAATCAAAATTGTATCAAGTATCAAATAAGTTCCGAAAATGATATTCCTAACACGAATTTCGATATAACCAAAAATTTGTGTATCTATTACAACTTTTATCACTTTTCCGAAAATGATACTCAATCCTAATACACACTTTTCGATATAACCGAAAACATGTGTAACTATTACAATACAACAAATGAAATCGAAAATGATAAACGAACACCTAATATACCATTTTTGATAAAACCAAAAACGAGTATAACTATTACAACTCGAATCAAACAACACTAAAAGCTTCCGAAAATGATAAAAACTCAATAACTTCCTTTGTTCCACCCGATAACCACGTCGAATATGTAGAATTCCTCAAAGAAACTTATCGAAATTGCTCTAATTACACGAACACGATAACGTCTTGGCCATAATGTTTTCAAAAACAAGTGTAACAAGAAGATATGATGTCGAAATTGCTCCAAACGATCACAACATCACTCGAATACACCGAATTTGCACTATCGTCAATCACGGTAACGCAACAAACACGAACTAGATCACTCTCAAAACCTTATTACAAACTACTTTTTATTATGTAAAATAAAGTCTAAACACTAAAATAAATAAAACCACTTAAAGTATCATAATCGACACTTTTATGATCCTAACATTATCCACATTGAGAGCTAAGTCCTGAACCGGTTGCTCATCCACATCTTCATCAATAGCATTGTCCTGTCCACCAGCTAGGAACAATAACTGCTCTTCATCCAAGACTACCCCATTCTCTTGAGCTTGCATCAGCAACATCTTGTCTTTGAAGTATTCGGAGTTCTGTGGACGCTTGGGTTGAGTGCAGTTCCTTGCTATGTGGCCTACCCCGTTGCAGTTGTAGCACTTAACCTGCCTAGCTTGACCTGGATTAGCATTCCCCACTCTGTTCTGTGCTCCCCCATAACCAGCTGCACCTGCACCCCGTGCATTATTACCCTGTCCTCTGTTCTGTCGACCCTGAACATTCTGAACAACAACCCTGCCGTCTTGTACTGTAGCTTGATTCCTTGGGTTTGATGAAGTTCTGAGTTGATTGTTTGTTTGAGGAAGGAAGGTTTTGTATGACTGGGTGAGTAAGGCAAGTGTGTTGGTTAGGTTCTCGATTAGGTTGTCAGTTGGAGAAAGTCCCAAATCAGATTGTGAGGTGTCAGCAGAGTGTGGTTGATGATATGTGGTCGGTGGAATTGTTGATGATTGTGAATGATAATGTTGAGGTGAAACATTGGACATCAAGG
Organism: Tanacetum coccineum; assembly: GCA_026074375.1. Taxonomy (NCBI): domain Eukaryota; kingdom Viridiplantae; phylum Streptophyta; class Magnoliopsida; order Asterales; family Asteraceae; genus Tanacetum; species Tanacetum coccineum. Next base: position 23,715 of record BQNB010039595.1, read on the forward strand.
CAAGAGGATCAACTGTCTGTTGTGTGAGACGTTCCAACATCATCTTATTCTCGTTGGCATGTGCCTCGTGTTGCTTCAAATAAGCATATAGTTGATCAAAGTTTGAATCCTTTAAGCCTTTGTTAAGTTTCACAGCTGTAACAAATCTACCCCATTCAGGCAACATGTTATTCACAAACTTTGAGTTCAACTGTATTTTTGACATTGTCATCTTGATGTTCCGCATGTCATTAATGAGCTTGGCAAACCTGACATAGTAGTCGTGAATGGTTTCGCCTTTGTTCTGACGAAAGTGTTCAAAGTCATCATACAGTTGTGATTCACGGTCTTCCTTTGTTAATTCCGATCCTTCCAAAAGCATCTTCACATTGTCCCATATGTCCTTTGCATCAGTGTAATGATTAATAAGTGAATAGATATCTTTTGGTAAACCTTGAAGTATGATGTTTGTTGCCCGAATGTCTGCATTGTACCTATCCTTCTCATCCTGTGACAGATCCGAATAGACTCGAGGTCGTTCAGGACCTAGATGGAGAGAACCTTCAGTTCCTTCAGCAACAATTACTCGCGTGGTCCCCATCTGAAAAGGTCCTTCATCAATTGACTTTAAAATGTTTACCCCATTCTCCTTACCCCAACAGTACAATCGAATACGTTGTTGCCATGATGCAAAGTCAGTCTTATCAAGCATAGGTGGTCGGGTATCGGAACCGGCACATTGGATGTCCTCTGAAAGATTAGCCATAGTGATTACTTGTGATATGATTAAGTTGATCGATCAATGATTAGTGATTGTATGTTAAAAGTGATGATTGTTTGTTAGATTAGGTGATATGTTGTTAGATTGAGATTTGGTTTGGTTGAAATAAGTTAACTTAATGACGATACTGAAACTTAGGCAAAAGGCAGTGAAGAATAAAATTTTGCCAGAGTAAGTTTCCACCAAAACGCAACAAAGTCTTGAGCAAAACGCAATGGAGTATTGAGTTAAGCAAAACGCAACCTTGAGATTTAACCAAAACGCAGCGTTGAGATTTGACCAAAACGCAGTGTTGAGATTTGATCAAAACGCAACCAAATAAAAAATTGGGCAGAGTCTCCTTTAGTCAAAACGCAACACTTGTCTTCAAAACGCGATAGCTTGTATAAACCTACCTGTAACTCGCTACCTGCACAAAACGACAACTCGCTGACACAGTACTTTCTGACACAGTGTATGATTCCGACAACTCGCCAGTACAGTGATCTAACTCGCTAGGAAGATCAACGAACAGTAGCCTAACTCGCCTATGATGAAAATAATTGGAGTTTTCAACTAAAATCACCTATATCATCCCTTTTGAATGTTTTTTTTGCCTGGTTTCTTTTGCACACTTGGTACTAGAAGTCTATAGCACAACTATAAAAACATGAACTTTAAACGATCACAAAATCGTGATCAAGAAAACCAAGAACATAGGACTCTAAACCTTCAAAAACCAACCTTTTGATCTAAAACTATCCAAGAAAACGCACACACAATTCTTAGCTAATCATCCATGTGCTATGATACCATTATAGGATATTGGAAATCATAACAAAATCGAATGACTAGAGGATTAGCCAAGTTCTAGAGAGAGAAAGTGAGGGAGAGATTTCTGTATAAATGAAATGACTAACCCACCTCTTCCATGTCATGGAAGAGGCTTTTAAACTTATAATAAAACCGGCCTAGGGCCTTGGTAAAGGGCTAACATGTTGGGTTTACTACCTGGCCCATTACCGAACATTATACATTAACTACTTAACTACGAGCAACAATAAATGGTAAAAACACGGGGTGACCGAGTCTTTTTCTAATATCTAACAGCTACTTATGAGGCAAATCATGCTACTAGACTGGTTGTAAAAGTTGGTATATGCTTAATTACACATACCATTTACCTATAAAAACAAGTCTAAATGACCAAAAACATACCAAAAAATTACCTTGTATTGTGTGTTTGCATTTTACTTTGCGGAAATGATTTCAGCATATAAAGGGACAAAAACCCCCGAAAGCCAAAAACGGTACAAAAACCATAGCTACGAAATGGAAAGAGCATGAAAAAGTTAAAGGCAAAAAGTCAACAGTCAAAGTCAACAAGTCAATGACGAAACCGAAGCCGAAGGCATAAGTATCTTATTAGGTAAACCCGTTCCCCACTTAATGGGCCGGATCAACCCAATATACTTATTTATAAACTAATCAAGCCCAAAGTCCATTTAAAATAAATAGAAGCCCAAACCCTCTTTTATGAAACAACCGGCCCAAACCTGAGGCCTAGAACCACACTTAACTGTCGTTAAGCCAAAACCCTTTAAAACATTTTCATAGTTAGTCCTTAAGGACTAACATTGTTAATCCTTAAGGACTAACACATCCACCCCATGCACCCTTAACCCTCATTTCACCCCAAGTTATTCCTTTGCACCATTAGTCCAAAAGGACTAACTATGCAAACATAAAAAAAACAAAGTAACCCTGTTATAACAAAAACCCAAATCCTCTTTTCCCGCCAACACTATTCACCTATCATTTTCCCCACCTCGACTACTGTTCCACCACGACAAACCCATCACTCTCTCAAAGCCCCAAAACCTTACCCCACCTCACAAAGTGCCAATTCTACCTTGGCAATCCTTTGATTTCCTATTCGTTGATGAAGAAAAATTATGATGAAGGGGCTCAAATGCATTTCTTGGTGAACAAGATGAAATGGATGGCTATGATTATGCTTTTGAAAGCCTCTCACACAAGAAACAGAACTAGCACACCCCTGTGCATAAGTTTTTTATAAATAGGCTAGGTTTTTCATTGTAACGGGATGTAACTTAGGAGTAACTTAAATTTACTTTTTATGTTTTCATTTATGTTTTATGTCTTTTAAAATTTCTGTCATTTAAATTCCAAGTATTGTAATCCATTTTTAAGTTTAATGAAATTTGAAGTACTTTATGTCTTTAAGTTGTTTTTATAAGTTCATGTGTTATAGTTAATAAAATTTTTATAAGCCATTAAGCTCTTATTTACTCTCTCTAAGCTAATACTAAGCATTACAAGCTATTTCACATAGGTTGTAAGGTTTAAGCTTTTTTTGTAACAAAAACCACCCAAAAACTCTGTCAAGAGCATTTTGGAGCATGGTATATTCAAGATGGCCATGGTTTTAGAGCTTCTTGGGAAGCATTAGGGTGATTTGGAAAGTGTTTGTGTGTTAATCTCTTGACAAAAGCTAAAGGACCCTTGTAAGTTTCTTTTTTTTAGTTTTGCTTATTTTTAAGCACTTGCGTATTTCTGCTTATTTCTGTGCTTATTCTCCTCTTTAAATGCTTATCATGTCTACTTATTGCTTATTTGATCTTAACTTATGCTTGTCTTAGTTTATTTTAGCCTAAAATGTGTTTTCTATTTTTGAAGGGGTGTTTGGGTTAACTACTGATTTTGTCTAAAATAATGTTTTGATCATTCAAGGTTTGCAAATCTAATTCCAAATCATCGTATCTAAGTGTTTAATCATGTTTTTGTTGTTTTAATTAAAGTTTTCAAAGGTTTTCAAGTTTTTCTAAGTATTTGAGTAAACTGTGGTGTTTTTTATGAATTCCAAATGCATAACATTTGATTTGAAGTTTGAGGTATGTTTGAGTGTTTAAAAATGTTCATTTTAGTCTCAGAAATGCATGCAATATCTGGTCTTTGAGTTTGGTTCATTGGTTTGTCAGATACAAGTTTTTTTTACAAAATCTGTCATAGTGCATTTTTTTTAGTTTTAAAAAGTCCAATTTTAATCTTAATTTTAAGTTAGTTAATGATTGTTTTAGAGTCTGAATTTTTGAGCATAAATAGTTTGGTAGGTAATATTAATTTGTTTTAAGTTTTTGTAGTATAATAAGCTCATTTGGTGAGCTTATTAGAGGGCTGAAAAAGCCTTTCGGATTGTGTCTTTGTATAAGTCAAAATGCTTTCTTTCTTTTAAGCATTTCTGCTCATCTTATTTGGCTTATTTAAGTTCTACTTGCTTTTTAGGTTAGGTTTTATGCACTTGTAGCTTATTCAGCTTAGGATTGAGCTTATTTAGGCTTACATGCTAAATTAGCTTAAGGCTTAAATCCTTTTAGATTCTTTTTAAGAGAACCTGCCTTAATGTTTTTAAAGCTTTTCCAGCTTGCTTGCTAGCTTATTTTTGATTCATAGTGCTACTTAGGACTAGGTATAAGTGTATAAGGCTATTCGTTTCCCTTCTTAGCTATATTTAAGTCTTTATAAATAAGCCCTTAGTTTTGCCATTTGGTCATTTAGTTTAAAAAATTGCAAATTGTCACCCTTTATATAGCTTATTCTCAGCTTATTTTAAGTTTTCAAAAAAAAGATTTCACAAAAGTTGCTTATTTCAGCTTTTTGAAAAAGCTTGTAAAGAAAAAAAATAAAAAGCTTTGGTTTGAGAAGTCAAGGGTGAGTAGGTCTCGAACCCCTAACCTCAACCTCACCAAAGTTTTAACACACACACTCTCACCACGGACCCGTTGGGACCGTTCTGGTAGAGTGTTGCAAAATTTATTATTTAAGGGGTTTTTCCCCTATTTGCTTATCAGCCCTTTTAGGCTTATTTACAGCTTATTTCTTTAAGCTGTTTTCACCTTTTTATTTTTCTTAGGATTTTAACTGTTTAATGCACTTTCCTTGAATTTTTCAGAATTTTCCCATTTAGTTTAGTATTTTTAATTAATTTTTTTTATTAAAACTGTTTTTAATTCATAAAAAATTTAATAAAAGTCAAAAAAATATAATTCTTTTTTTTAATTTTCTTTTATCAATTAGGATTGTTAAAAATTAATTTTGCTTTCGTAGGGTTAAATTTGTAAAATTTGGTTTTTTAAAGAACGGGATTTGGTCCCGTTATCGTTTTTAGTGTTTTTAGCTTAAATTGCTTTCGTTTTTAGTTTGCCTTACTTGTTTTTCCTGTAGAATTAGAAAAACCAATCAAAATCTTGTTATATTCAAACATCAAATATCAAACCGACTTTCGACTCTCCATTTCACGCCTCGTTGGGAGAACAACCCGGGTGATCACTTGCCCGGAATCATTTATATAATACCCGTGAGTTTTGTTGACCTTTGTTCATAAAGGGGTTGACTAGGTTGACTTGCGGGGATTTTATATTTGATATTTTATTATACTATTTGATATATAATTACCTCTAAAAAGGTGACTATCAAAAGTCAAAGCCAGAATGGAGATGATGGTGACAACGGAAATGGCAGGGGAAATAGAGACGGAAATGGTGAGGGAAATGGAAACGGAAATGGAGGAGGCAATGGGAATGGAAATCCTAATAGGAATGATAAAGGTGATATGCCTGTCGCCCGTGAGTGCACATATCATGATTTTGTGAAGTGTCAACCACTCAACTTCAAAGGAACTGAAGGAGTTTTCGGGTTGACAAGATGGTTCGAGAAAATAGAGACAATATTTCACATCAGCAATTATCCAGAGAAGTACCAAGTTAAGTATGCTACATGCACCCTGTTAAACAATGCGTTAACTTGGTGAAACTCGCACAAGAGAACCATTGAAGTTGATGCTGCATTTGCCATGTCATGGAGAAAACTTATGAAGTTAATGACTGAGGTGTATTGCCCAAGAAATGAAATTCAAAAAATGGAGACTGAGCTGTGGAATTGACTAAGATGGGAGTAATGAACTCCCCCCCCCCCCCACCCCCCCCCCCCCCCCCCACCCCCCCCCCCCCCCCCAACCCCCCCCCACCCCCCCCCCCACCCCCCCCCCCCCCCCACCCCCCCCCCCCCCCCCCCCCCCCCCAACCCCACCATGACTGCTTATACCTAGAGATTTTAAGAGTTGACCATGTTGCGCACCAAAATGGTTCCTGAGGAGGAGGACCAAGTCAAGAAGTTTATTGGAGGTCTCCTGGATAATATCCAGTAGAATGTGATTGCTGCAGAACCCACGATACTCTAGGATGCTCTCCGGATTGCCAACAATTTGATGGATCGAAAATTGAAGGGCTATGCTGCTAAAAGAGTATAGAACAAAAGAAGGCTTGATATCAACTAGAAAGACAACCGTGTATAACAACCCCCGTATAAGAGATAGAATGTTGGTGGACAGAATGTGGCAAGAGCCTACACGGCTGGTAACAATGAAAGGAGGGGATATGTGGGGCCTTGGCCTTACTGTAACAAGTGTAAGCTACATCACGAAGGGCCATGTACTGTGAAATGCGGAAATTGCAACAAGGTCGGGTATACGACCAAGGATTGTAAGAACGCAGTTGCGTACAATACACAGGAGGGTCCAGTAGAATGAAATCAGTGGGTTGCATCTTTGTTTGAGTGTGGAAGGCAAGGGACATCTACAAGAATAGTGTCCCAGTTGAAGACTCAAAATCGTGGGAGTCATAGCTGGAAAACAAGGCAAATGAAGCTAAGGGAACGGCATATTGCTAGGAGAAGGAGAGCAAACCCAATTCCAACGTGTCCGGCTGCTGTTTTCTCTCACCATTTGTTATGCTTTTATGTTATTTGATTCGGGTGTCGATAGGAGTTTTGTGTTGACTACCTTTAGTGCTTTACTTGATCTCATCCCTTTACACTAGGGGACATATCTATGCAGTCGAATTAGCGACGGAGAGTTGCTGAAACCAATACTTTCAATAAATTGGGCTAGTGGCTGCTCGGTTCGGATTGTAGGTCACCCATTTAATATTGACCTAATACCCGTAGAACTTGGTAGTTTTGACGTCATCATCGGTATGGATTGGTTGGCGAATCATCATGCGGTGATCGTTTGTGATGAAAGTATTGTACGTATTCCCTATGGAGATGAAGTCCTGATAGTCCAAGGTGATAGAGGTGGCGAAGGAAAGAAGTCGAAGTTGAGCATTATATCATGCACTAAAACTCAGAAATATATTAAGAAGGGTTGCCCAATTTTTTTGGCACAAGTTACGAAAAAGGAAACCGAAGACAAGTCAGAGGAGAAGCGACTTGAAGACGTGCCGACTGTACGAGACTTTCTGGAAGTCTTTCCAGAAGACTTGCCTGGATTACCACCGACTCGACAAGTTGAATTTCAAATCGACTTAGTCCATGGCGCTGCACCAGTAGCACGAGCCCCATATAGATTAGCACCGTCAGAAATGCAAGAATTGTCTGCTCAGCTACAAGAACTTTCTGACAAGGGGTTTATAAGACCAAGTTCCTCACCTTGAGGAGCTTCGGTTTTATTTGTCAAAAAGAAAGATGGATCTTTTCGGATGTGTATCGACTACCGTGAACTAAACAAGATTACTGTGAAGAACCGATATCCACTTCTGAGAATCAACGACAAGAACTCAACAAAGGAGTATCATGTGTACTTATCTGAAAAGAGGAATAAACCACTAACAAGAACTCAGCAGAAAAAAATAGGAATAAACCACTAACAAGAACTCAACAAAAGAGTATCATGTGTACTTATCTAAAAAACATGGAAGGATGGAAGCCTAAAAATTTAAAGAACAAGTCATTTACTAATATTCAAGAATTATTTGACAAAGCAATGAAAATGGTGAATACCTTTGTTGACTACAGAACTGAGTTGGTAGAAGAGAGTTCCAAGAAGGTAGAAGCAGTGATAGCACATGAGAGCAGTTTAAAGAGAGCAGGAGAAGAGCTGGAATAAGAAAGCTCTAAAAAGCAAAATTGCGAACGAGACAAAGAGTCGAAGAGGTTAAAGGCAATCGTTAGTAAATAATTCCCGATGAGGAGATGATGTAACTATTGATGCTACACCTTTATCTACTAAATCTCTAACCATTGTTGACTACAAGATCTACAAAGAAGGAAAGAAAAGCTATTTCCAAATTATCAGAGCAGATGGTAAGACTCAGATGTATTTAACTTTTGGAAAGATGCTTAAAAACTTTGACAGAGAAGACTTGGAAGTTCTTTGGAGTATAGTCAAAGCAAGATTTAAGAAGACAGAGCCAGTGAATTACATGGATAATTTCTTACTTACTTATATTTGGAAGACCATGTATTGAACATTCATGTTAAAGATAATGTATGGAAGAATCAACAAGGATTAGTTAAAGTGCTGAACTGGAAGCTTTATGATTCTTGTGGAGTTCATTGTGTAACAATGCAGAACATGCTATTTTATCTGTTGGTTGAGAAGATCTATCCACTTACAAATCACACACTACATCAGATGTTCAATGATGTGAAGCTTCAAGTTGATTATGAGTGTGAAATGGCATTTGAGCTTCTTAGATTGGTCAAGAAACAGCTTAAGGAAGGCTATGTACCTGAATGAAGTGTTTGGAAGCATCCTCCTAGTGATTATGAAGCTTTTAATGAAGAAACTTGTTGATTTTGGGCGATAAATATCAAGTTTAGGGGAGGATTATTGGGGATTTAAAATACTTTTTAGAGTTAATGATGTAGGTTTGTGTTATTGCTGCTAAGCATAAAGTTAGTAGTTGTTCATTAACTTTAATGAAAAATATGCTAAGTAGTTAGTGTGTAGTATAAGTAGTACTGCTAGTTCACGTTATTATGTTAGTTATATATTAGTATGCTAGTATATAAGTTTAGTAATGCTAGTGTAAAGTTAGTACTGCCTGGTAAAGGATTGAAGAAATATTCAAGTAGTTACTACTTTTGTACACAGTTAATGCTGCTGGTGTATAAGTTACTACTGCTGGTGCTAAGTTAATGTTGCTAGTACAAAAGTTACAACTGCTCAAAGATTTAAGACTGCTAAAACGAGTCTTTACTTCAGAAGAGAATGGATAAGATTGAGAAGTTTGATTGGAGATCAAAATTACTTTGCTGTGATATGTATTAGGCTATTTATAAGAATAGACATAGAGAATATTCTAAGTTTTTGGAATTATATTGTAAAATCAACTAGGACTCGTTTGTGTTTAAATGGTGGTCCTAGGGCTTAGGTGTATGATCACAATATCACTATCTCATCATCTACACAAGTACAATAACGAGTACTCATTATAGAATTGTTATATCTTCAAGGTTTTGTAACCCTAATACTAGGAGAGTATTCGTATTATTTGTAATAATAATATCGGAGCTTTTATTGTTGAATTATATTGTCTTGTGTTACAGTTTTATTAAGAATTCTTCTAATATTAAAGATTAGATTATGCATAATCTTTAATACATTTACAAAGTTTCTACTATAGTTGTGTTAGATTTTTCTAATATAACTAAACCTTAAACAAGCTTAAGGAATTCGACCTATTGAAGTGGGATCCAACAAGAGGTATCCTACATCCTGGGACAACATATTATACCAAAACCCCTGAAACCCTACCACTAAACCCTATACCAAAACCCTAAACCCTTAACCTCTAGGTATAATATCACAAATGATATATACAGAAACTTTAAAATCTATACCAAAAATCCTAAACCCCTAACCACTAAAGCATATACCAAAAATCCTAAACCCCTAACCTCTAGGTATAATATCACAAATGATATATACATAAACTTTAAAATCTATATCAAAAACCCTAAATATAACAACCGGCAATTTTTGGAATTTTAAATGACTATTTTACCCTTTGACTTTTTGGGTCCGACTTTAATTTGGACTTTTGATCGTTTATTGTCACATTAAAATGATTACCGTGTATACGGTTTATTTTTAGAACATATTTATAATTTTAATCTTATTTATTATTACATTATTCTCCTGGGCAAATTATTTTTAACTTATTTGACTGAAATGAGAATGATATATGTTATATCCTAATTTTGACTTATCAAAATCGACCAGCTAATTCACGTTTTTACAACGGACTCGGACTCTAAAGCAATTTGATGTAAAACGACATTCCGGACAACTTTTTAGTTTTGCCCGAGACCAAAAACAAGCAGAAAATGACCGAATTCCCTCACAACATTAATTTTAGAACCGAGAACAACGCGTTACCGTCTCTGGAAATAATTAAATTTAATTTAATTATCACTTTTTATTAAATAAAAATATTTAATAAAATTAATTATCATATTATTTAGAAACGTTTGATAAAACGCAAATGTTCGAGTCAAAGTTGTATTTTTACGACAAGCTTACCCGAGACACCCAATGACTACCAAATAAATAATTAACCATTTTTCATATAATTTGTTTAAAACGTTTATGAAATAGTCGGTAATACTCAATTTCTGGTGGGAAAAATCATTTCGAACGCAATGGCGCAACTTTCGTGTCTTGAATCCACCGTTAACTAGCCTAAACGAGTCCTGAACCATTATTTTACAAAAAATACATTTTTAGTCCCTCTAGTAATATTTACATGAAATCCCCCTAGACTATAATACACTTTATTATTTTGATTTAAAAACTTCCACGTACTCTTTATATTTTATATATATATATATATATTATATATTATATATATATTATATTATTGGATATATTATATATGTATATATATATATATACATACATATATATATACCATTTCATAATATTATATAATAATATATTCATACATATTTAATTTTATATATATATTTATATTTATATATATATTATTTTAAATTATATATATATAAATATGTTTATATACACACACACACACATCGACATATAGATTTATATATATCATATATATATATACTTTATTATATATATTACTGTGTGTGTGTGTGTGTGTGTATTTATACAACATATATACATATCATTATATATATAAGTGTATATATATATAAATTATATTAGTGTATGTGATATATTATATATATATATATATATATATATATATATTTTTATTTATTATTATATATATATATATGTGTGTATTATATACACATATATATATATATTACACACACACACACCACACACATATAGTAGTTTATTATATTTATATATATCATATTATATTTATATATATATTTTATATACTATATTTATATTCAAATATATATATATATATATTATTATTTTATATATATATATATATTTTATTTACACACACACACACACACACACACACACACACCATATATTTATATACTATATATATATAATATATATTATATACATATATGTGGGGTTTTTTGGGTTTTTTTTGTTTTGGGGGGTGTATATATACTTGATATTCACAGCATATATATATACTATACTATATATAAGTGTATATATGAGATATATATTTTGTATATATTTACACACATATATATATTATACACACACACACACATATTTATATATATATTTATATATTTATATATATATAATATATATTTATATTATATATTATATGTAACTTAACATTAGGTTTTTCTTCTTAGTAACCATTGACTACAACATCTTTCTCCCTCCTCTCAAATACGGCGCCGATCCGCGGGTTTCGGCACCGCGTCCTCGGCAACCGAAGCAAACACCACCACAGCCACCCATCACGCATCCACCACACATGCTGCCTTCACCTTCGCGCACATCACCTTACCACGCCACTCCTACACCGATCCACCACATATCATCATCACCACCACAGCCGCCACTCCCACCGCCACCCTACGCCACCAACATCATCACGGCACCACCACCTTCATCACCACTCCACGCCACAAACACCATCACCACCTCTACCGACGCCACGCACCACCATCCTCGTCATCCCACCATCATCACCACAGCCAACACCACCAAGGGTGCGTTGGTTTTGCTCAGCCACCACCAAGGGTGCGTTTGGCAGCCACCACACCACAAGGGTGTGTTTGTTTATGTGATAAAACAACAATAAGGGTGCGTTTGGTTTTAAAAATCGTATAGGGTGTTTGTTTCTTCGTATTAACAGCATAGTGGTGTTTGGATCTGGGTTCATTAGCTTTAGGGTGCGTTTGGTTTGCTGTTAATAGCTTTAGGGTGCGTTTGGTTGGCTATGTAACCGCACAAAGGGTGCGTTTGGTTTAAGAGAAGCACCAAGGGGTGCGTTTGGTTTAGCAGAAACACCGAAAGGGTGCGTTTGGGTTAACAGAAACACTACGCGGTGCGTTTGAGTTGCTGATTTAACAGCCTAATGGGTGGTTTGGTTTTAGTAAACAGCCATAAGGCGTTTTGTTTTAGCACGTCTAGGGTGTGTTTGGTTTAGCAGTTAGGGTGCGTTCGGTTTAGCAGTTAGGGTGCGTTTGGTTTTACTTATGTTATTTATTATTTGATCTCGTCTAATTATATATATTGATCACGCGAGTATATTGCAACATAGTTTGATAAAAAGGGAAAAACAATGAATTTTGTAAAAATGGGAAATGTCAAATCAACGTATAGGTCATGTCAAAAATTTCTATAAATTTCTATACTTAGTATAGTCACTTAAAAATTCTATTATCTTGGAAACCCGATAAAAAGGATTAAGTTATAATCTTAAGATATTCTATGTATAATTATACAATAACCCGGTGAATAAACGAAAACTATACTTTTACCAACGAGACAACTATTTTAGCTAAAAAAAGAGACGAAATACTAATTTATAAAATATTATTTTATAAATTCCCGACTATAAGGTGAAATCATAACTTTTGTAAAAGCTTTACAAACAACGTTTACATGATTCGTAACTTTAAAACGTGCGTTTACTTTTATACAAGAACTGTTATTAATTAAGTTGGTGATCTTCCGAACACGTGTCGAAATGTGTTGTTTTAATTATTTTTCTAAAGTTCTCAAAAAAAACGTCTCTTTATAATACTTTCCTCCTATATATACTCTACTTGCGTATATTATATACATTGTGATTATTCTTTCAGGATGTATGCTTTGTTATATATTCACGATTTGAATTTATATAACTTGTTCAATTTTTCATATGCTATATATACGTATATTTTACATGCTTTGCGTTTTCTTTGTCGATCTTTTTTTATTTAACCACCACCGAACTATTTCAACTTGAGAATCTATCTTTTATCAACATGTCGCGTTGATGTAATCATCCATCGGAAAACCCAAATACATTATCCTAGGCTAGTAGGTCATAGCCGTTAAGATGAACAGCAACTTCTTGGTCGAGCCGTTTCGGTTTTCGTTCGTGTTATGCTTAATATGTGCTTTGTGGAAAACTAGAAGGGGGGGTGAATAGTTTACTGCTTTTTAAATTTAAGTTTTATGTATGTTTGTAAAACTTATATTCGACCTTTTTGTGAATTCAATACTTGCACAATATGAACAACGTAAATATATAGAAATGATAAAGTAAGACAAGAGATAAGTGTAAGATCAATCAAACCTCTAAGCAAGGAATTTATAGTGGTTCGGTAACGAAGCACCTCTTCGCCCTACTCCACTCCCCGAGCACCAAACTCGAGAGTTTTCTTCACTATGTCAACAAACTCCCTTATGGCGGAGAAAACCATACACAACGTTGCTTATATCAATTTACGACACTAAGCTAAATGTCGAGTTCTAATCTTAGCTAGAACCAATCTATCACAATACAACTTCACGACTTGTTCACGACTTCACAACTTCAGACTTCTTCTCAACTTCACACCTTCTTCTCCTTCAAAACTTCAGGGACTTCTTTAAACTTCACGACATCTTCACAACTTCTGACTTTACTTCAACAAATACTTATATCACAACTACTAATACGACTTGGTAGATCACTACGATCTAAACTATACTTACAAAGATCACCAAGATCTAAGCTTCTACACACAACAACAAGAATATAATTGATTACAATATATGTGATATGAGCAACAGATTGCTATGCTACATCTAAGGGTATACTCTTCTCACTGATGATGGGGTATTCTCTCTTGCACTTGAGGAATATAGCTTGGATCACTTGAAAACAAAGCTTTTTGATTAAAATGATCAAGGATTTTAGAGAGATATGTGGGCTGTTGTGAGCAGAAGAATGAGTGCAAAAGGTGAGAAAAATATTGAAGAATAGTCCAGTATTTATAGGACAAAAAAGGAGGAGCGGAGTCTATGGTCGGCCCCCTTAAATAGGGTGCCGACCCCCTTAAAATTAAGAGGGCCGCCCATGTAATTAAGGGGGCCGCCCCTTATTCAGACGCTCCTTTTTGTCCTATTCAGGGAAGGTGTTTATGGTCCTTTCTAGATTTTAGGTCCGAAATTTGAATTCAAAAATGTTTATTTGAATAAAAGTATTTCTTTTAATTGTAAAAAGTTTGTTGATGTTTTAAAAAAGTTTACATTTTATAAAAGTTTCCTTTGATCATAAAATGCATCAAACATTTGTTTATTCATACATTTAAGTGATGTAATTGTTGAAATGAGAATTTACTACTAAATACTTGTTTATGTTTAATTTTACGTTGAACGTTTTTATATTTTGTGATTATCAAAAAGTAAAGATGTGAAAAATATTAATAATGTTTTTAGGCATTATTTCTATCAACAATCTCTCCCTTTTTGATGATTACAAAATTTAAACTCATTAAATTTAAAATTATATTTAAACAAGTATTTAGTGAGTTTTATGTCATTTATCCCCCTTTTTGTAGAATCAAAAAGGCATCATCGAGAATTGCTAGTAAAAATCGACGGAATAAATGCTCCCCCTTGATGTGTGCTCCCTCGTTCAGTGGGGACCAAAGATTGAGCTATGGTTTCTTGGCTTTACCAAAATGGGTTAGAATAATATAGATATTTCTACATGTAGCAAGGATGAAAAATTGACATACAACCAACAATGATCATTCTTTTAAAATTAAAAGTAGTGTGTGAAACACAATCATGCATACATAAAAAATAACAAGTAACATACATGAAATTAAAATCGTAATAAGTCCCTATAACTAGTAAAGCTCCCATAGAGACTTGCATGCAAAATGGGTAGAGATCAATTATGTAAGGACCTAACATAAAGATGTTTAGTTTGGGGATGATGGTGGAGGTGGTGTGATGATGATTGGTGGTTGTGAGAGCATGTGTTCAATATATGAAAACATATAGTGAAGTTCATCACTTAACCCGAAATGAGGGTTCGGTTGTGGATACAACAAAGGCATGAGTTGCCATGTGCTTCAAGGAAAATTCCAAGGGATGGGTTGTGAATGATAGGTGTGTAGGTGTTGGGGAGTATCCATATTAGACATTCAACGTGGGGTATTTGGGGAAGAGTGAGAGTGATGTTCCATTGATGATTATTTGAGTTGGAGGTGGTGGAGAAAAAATCTTTGGAGGTGGAGATGTTAATGGGTTCAAGTAACCATTTGGTGAGGGTGATGTTGATGTGTGGTGATTTTGGGTATGTAAATCAATTAAGATGAAGACGTGTCTTGGTTGATGGTGTTTTGGAGGGTGCATTAGGAGCATTAGGTGATGAATTTGGAAGTTTGGGTGATGGAGTTTTTTGTGTCTCTTGGGTTTAAATCCACAAACAATTGTTTAGGTGACTGATGTTGATTTATTGGTCTTTTGCGAGGACCTTGAAATGGAAGCTCTAGTGGAGGTCATGAATGTGTATGGTTGTTGATGACGAGTGAACGAGATGGTGAATTGGTGTTATGCATTTGGAGGGAATTTATGGGAAGAGATTTGTTTGAAAATGGAATGAATTTGGATAAGTTTAGGGAATTCCAAATGTTGTTCAAGCATTATGGGTAAAGATAGCTATAATACTAGTAAAAGAAGGCAAAAGCAGTGATATAATATTGTTTTACCGTGGAAGGGCTAAAAGGCCTGGTCCCTTAGACAATTAAGGGGGCCGCCCACTGTTAGTCCCATTTTTCACAGAAAAATGATTTTTCTCAGAATTTTTGTGAGAGTATTTTTTGTTTTGGTGGTTTATTCACAGCAAGTCCTATAGAGTTTTATAAGCATATTTAATCTTATTACATATAATAAACACATTAAATCATGAAACCAAAGTGGCATAACTAGTTGATTAAATAGAACAACCAAAGATTTAAGGCATCATAGCAAAATAAGTACCTTAAAAGATAAACCAACATATAAGTCTTTCGAATATATCGGAATGTTCACACACCAGTTGTTAAATAATATTACACATAATAAAGTTAAAAATATCTTAATATACATTATGCCATCTAGTTCACTCCACTCCTATGTCTTCATTTCTTCTTCTTGCTAAACACTCCTTTTAGTGCCTTTCCAAATGACTTGAAACCTCCGCGCATTTCCTTATGCATTTCTTGCGTTTTGGTTGATCAATGTGGTTTGTGTTCTAAGAGAGTTTCATCGGTATGTTCGGAAACGGAGCATTTCGTAGTTTTTGTAGTTGAGTGGATTAGCGTGTTAAGATAGGTGGTAGGAGATGGAGTACTTGCATAGAGTTTGACATCATCATCATCATCATCATGTTGATGAGATGACGTGCCGTGATGATGAGAAGATGAGGATGAGACGGAATGGCGTGCCTTGTTACGATCACGCGAGGTCTTCTGAGTTTGATTAAGAGCATGAGGACGCATGGACTCGTTTAACAATGTCATTAAATGCCAGTGTCGAGGTGGAGGGTTTGCTTCCATGATGTGTCGATAAAGACGAGTCAAGAACATACCATATGGAGATTAGCGGTTAGATTATGCTTAGCACATCGATTCTTTTTGACAAGATGTATAGCAGATTGTATTGTTCTTCTTGGCAACAACACAATACAACATGTTGTGCAAAGGACAAGCGGGAGAAGGTCCGATGTCCTACTAGTTCCGAACATAGTCTCTCGATGAGCTTTTTCCTTTGCTTCATGTACGGCTTTGCTCTTGGTGAGGATTTGATTTGGAGTAAGAGTGACGGTTTGACTTTTAATGGTACAGTCTATCATGACGCGTTCCAATTCAAGAAGTCGACGAATATCATCAGGAGTAGGAAGGTTGGTGGAATATGGTCTATCGGTTTCTTGAGGATACTCAAGAGATGCAAGATCCCATTCGTTTGTAAAAATGACTTGACCGTTGTAAGGAATTTTGAGGATTTGACCGAATTGAGCAAGAGTGAGAGTTATGAATTCATGTTGAATCATAAAGGAGATGAAAAGATAGCCATATTCATCGGTTTGAACCGTGACTTGACTATAGAAGTCAAAAATAAATCTCGGAATAATCGGTTTGTTGATTTTAAAGAGACAATCGAAGCGAATGTTTGTGAAGAGACGGTTGATGTTGTTGGATTTGTAGTAGGCTTGATCAACAACACGACCTTCGTGAATGTTGAGATTTTCAATGGATTTGTAGAATTTGGCAATGGTAGGGGAAATGTCGGGGATTTTTAGATACTTTTGGGATGTAGGATTTGGTAAGGGATATTATGGTGAAGTGGCTTCTTGCGCATTTTATCACAATGATGTTGTTGATTGATTTGTTTTGTATTTGCCCTGCGAATTTTGGGTAATTCGGGTAACTTTGGGAAGTTTGATTTTGGTGAATACGGTGGTGGGTTTTTTTCGTCACAGCAGGTGGAAGAGGGAAGAAAAAAATATGGTGTTTGGCTATGTATTTTCAAATGAAAAAGGGAAGTTTGTTTTCTCCAGTGTTCGGCCCTTTATTTATTAAGGGGGCCGCCAACAACGTACACCTGCCGGTCCCCTTTATTTTTAGGGGGCCGCCTCTGTAAAAAATTTCTCTTGGATTTTTGGCTATATTTATGTGAATGGTAAGTGTCACAATACATTAGAATTAACTTGTAATATATATATCGCGGAAGGAATACTAAACTTTTTTAATTAACTTTTCGTTTAAAATATGATTATCTTCGGATGAGATAATCAAGTAGTTAAGTCGAATGAGGATTAACGGGATTAAGTGACTTTTTTTAAATTCACTTCTAGTTCATTGAGTGAGATTAATTATCTCGGATGAAATAATAATTTGTCAGCGATTTGGAGAAAATCCTGCGGTAATATTGAATGAGTTACTAGTGATGATATTCGATAGAGTAGTAGATTAGACGTGAGGCAGTTGTCGTAGATGTGGGTTGACATGGATTCGAGACGATCGTTGAAGTATAAGGGTGTTTAGAGTTTCCTCATAGTGTGTCTATGATCTTCGCGCGGACTTAATCCTACTTTCTAATGTTAATTGCTTAAACACTGTTTGCTCTTCTCTTCAGTCTACGTGAAGTTTTGCTATGTGGTCATAGAAGATTTCCATTTTGTAGACGAATGACTATAATCTACGCAAAAGAGTAGTTCATAATGTACTTATTCTCCTTTCAACGCTAGAAAACCAAACAAATGGTATTCTCTAGAGACTACACTATTTTTTATTAACTAATGTATACTACATCTTCATGGTAACACAATAGTCATTTAATTAATATTATATTCTACGAATTTGAAAGTGAGCGTACTTAGTAACTTAGAGTAATCCTTCAGTTAATGTCTTCACTAATGTATATGATACGGTTCATGGGTACCTGTCATGAATTCTTTCGTCCGATAGTAAGGAATTGTTTATAGATAACACACCATTTCTAAATTTATTGAGGCTTAGCCATTTGGTCCCAACGTTTCATGTATCCTAGATTATTGTTCTTCGCATATGTTTTGCATTTGGGTTTTGGCACATTCATGGTGAACATCTTCTGTTGAGTGAAAATAAGTGGATGTGAATTGTTTAGATATTAGAAAAAGCTCGGTCAACCCATGTATTTCACTGTTCCTTATAGCTCGTGTCTTAATAGGTAAAACGTTTGACTTTCGTATTGCCGGGTACTTAATACCTGGTGTATTTGTAAGAAACTATTAAATACCGGCTTCCAAACTTTGGAGAGTAAGCATTATTCATTTTACACACACTCTCTTAGTGTGTTTTTTCCTTATTTCTCTCTCAAACTATTCTCTCTCTCTACTTTCTCTCTCTAGATTTCTTTAGATCTAGACATGTTGGTGTGAATTCCCCCCGGATCCTACAATTGGTATCAGAGCCTACGTGGATTCGTGGATTGATTCTAGTGGTTAAACTAGATTCAAAAATTGTCCTTATTTTTGGAGAAAATAAGCCCACGGTCAAAGCTTATTTTGGCTTATTTGTTGGTTGGTGTCTTGGTGTTTTTCGTGTTTATACACTGTTAAACATGATGTTATTGTTGCCCATTCCAAGTGAAACTCAAGCCTCAAGTTCGATTTATAAGCATATTAAGTTTGTGTTCTTCGTCGGAGGTAAAAAATTAAACGGGGACCTATAGGTTTGTCTTTCTAGATGATATGCGAAGAAATAGGATGTTAGGGAATGTTTAGGCTTATAAGGTTGATCTAGTATTTGATATTTTAGCTTTGTTTTCGTGGTAATAAGCATATTTGGGCTTATTTTGGCTAGAAATCGAATGTGTGTTCTTGATGGTGGTTTGAATATTTAATGTTATTCTGCGGCGGTTTGACAAAAGATAGGGAAGATCCGGATTTTTTTTAGGAAAGGTAGCCGGATAGATGACCAGGTCAAAGGCGATTTGCATATTTTTCTTGTCGCCGAGTTGCTTAAAAATAAACGGCGAGATGTGCCTCATTGTTGGCGGTTTGACAGGTACCAAGGCGGTTTGAATATTTTAATAGAAAAATACAAAAAGAACCCCTGGCGAGTTGCTAAACGGCGAGTTGCTAAACGGCGAGTTGCTAAACGGCGAGTTGCTGAACGGCGAGTTGCTAAACGGCGAGTTGCTAAACGGCGAGTTGCTAAACGGCGAGTTACCAAACGGCGAGTTACCAAACAGCGATTTGAGTATTAGTTTATTTAGCGGCAGCGAGTTTGTCCAAAAAAAGCAGGTTTTGGTTACACGGCGGTTTTTGTTACACTAGCCAGCCGTTTGATTTTTTTTTTTTAAAAAGAGTACTTTTGGCGGTAAAAGTTAAGAAAAAATTAATTTTTCCTATAGCCTTTTTAGCTCATTTTTACACCAAATTTAAATTTTGGTAATGGGTATAAATTTTGTTAAAAAAATTCACATTTATTTTGCGGGAAAATACAGAATAAAAATATAATTTTTCTATAGCTTTTTTGTAAATTTTTTCACAAATATATAAATTTTGGTAATAGGGTAAATTTTGTGTTTTGTTCAAATTCAATTATTTTAGGGCCAAATAACAACCGTCAACTACACAGGACTAACTGCATTATCAAACAACAAAACTACCATAACATCAACGATTTTCATTTCACGGGTTTTATGATTTTGTAATCCGTTAATCTTTTATCGTTTAATCATAGACTTGTAAAATCCCGTGAACTTTAATGGCATTTAAAAACCCACAACATCAAGCACATTATCTATTAAAGAACCTTAAATTTTATTCACACTCGATTCAATGGAATTTCTAATTCTAATTCAAAAGAGAGAGAGCTTCAAATGAGCAACGCTCGCAAAACAAAAGCACTCCAACTGGCCATGACTGGTTTTGACACAACCTGAGACACATCTTCATGATCTCTATCTCAATAGTTCGTCTCATGCTGTTGATGCATTTAAACCAGTATTTCACTCATTCTTTGGTGAAGAGCATCAGACTTTCAGATTGAAGATGTTTCATAAATCTGTGACTTAGTTAAAAAAAAAAAAACCCCCCCCCCCCCCCCCCCCCCCCCCCCCCCCCCCCCCCCCCCCCCCCCCCCCCCCCAAAAAAAAAAAAAAAAAAAAAAAAATTTAAAAAAAAAAAAAAAAAAAATGGCTACAAATTGAAAGAGAGAATCTTTTTGGGGTTATTGCAAGAGTGTCTTCAAGCACTCAGAACACAGTTCAAGGAATTTCTTGCCTCAAAAGGGGCTAAATGCAACGGATCTTCTGAATCAAGGTTGGCAACAAGACTTCGAAGACTTCACGCGTGTGAACCTAGTGGCTTACAGCCGTGGTTTACATCGAGAACCTGGATACACTTGAAGCGGTCCTTCATAGAGTTGTAATTTACAGATGGTGTATTAGCATGAAAGAAAATGAACTTATGCACTAAAGGAGAATGGAAGACAACTGCATGATGAAATACATCATGAGCATCTAAATTAAGTCAAGTGTCAGATGCAGTCTCAAGATTTTCGATCAATCCAGTTCAAGCCATGTATGGCAGCTTGATTGTATCTAAAGGCAGTTTGATTGAGCATGAAAAACAACAAATGCATTCGCAAATCAGAGATTGAACTCAGATGCCAAAGGCAAGGAAAAGGTCATATGCGTGAAGCAGTTGATGATGGGTTGGTTGTCACAGAAGAAGTGGGGACAAAGCCCGACAAGCATGGAATACAAGTAGCAGTTCAGGGAGTTATCACACAAGTGTGGAGGAGATAACGGTCCATAAATTGACGATAGGCCCATTTGCTGAGGTAAATTGACTGCTATACATAATATCCTTGCTAATGAACAATAGCATACTGAGCAATCTCGAACCCAGTTATGACACCACATTTGTTGGAAACTTTGATAGCAATACCACTCTACTTCACAACAAATTGTGTCATAGGGGCGGAGTGATTGACCGGATGCTTGCTTAAAACTGTGCATCTAAAACAAAAAATTATGGTTGATAAGAAATTTACAATGACTTTTCAAAAGAATTTTTACAACTGGAAAAAAATTGATTTCACTTGAAATAAAAATTCAACAAAAGAAGAAAGTTTTTAAAGTAACAAACCATGTAAGAATCAGGAATTTCCTGAATTTGTGAATGTTTGTGATAAATGATTTGAAAGCTCAGCTACAGGCTAATATCACACTAATTTGTGACTTGAAGAAACAAATTAAAAGTGTGAAATGGAAGCAAGTATAAAGCAACAGTTTAATAAATGACATCGATGTGATTTGAAACGATTAATCGAAATTAGACACAGTGTGGCTAAATTACTTGCAGCAATTAGCAATAAATAAAGATAAATGAGCATTGGAAACAGACTTACAAGAACTTTTTGATCAATTTAAAAGACGAAAGTTCAGAATAAAGACAACAGTGATCTTTAATTTCTCATATTAATCAAATGTTTGTCGAAAAGTGATTTAAAAGCTCAGCTTCTGGAAAGTTTTTTGCAAAATGGGCATTAAAAAATGAACTTAGAAAAGATAAAGGAAAATAGAGTGGATTACTAATAAAAGAAAAAAAAAAAAAAAAAACATTTGCCAAAAGCATCAATCTAGGAAAAACCGTATTTAGAAACCATCTTGAAACCATTTAGTTCTCGTTAGACAATCGAATACGTTTACGTTGAAACGACCAGAATTTCAAGACCAGGGTTGCCTCCCAAGTTGATGAGAAAAATGATTTGTCAAAAACAGTCACTTCCCTCATTTTTGCTAAAGTTAAAGATTTTGCTGCTGCCAAAAACTCATAGGTGAATGCACCTAAACTACTCTAGGAATAGTCATAAATATCGTATGGTTCTAATGATATGGTTCATGCGTTCTTTCTAGGGGATGCTAGCGAAATTGACACAAGAACTAAAAAACCAGGATTCCTATAATAGGATATGACCTTCTAATACGAGGATCCTGAAACTTCTAATGCTTGTACACAAATTTAGAAACATATTTAGGGTGTTCTCCTGTATCTAAGTGTAGTGGTGGAATGTTCAATTTGGTGAGCCTTAGTAGAATCATCTAGAATTCTAGTTTCTTCTTGGATCCAAAAAATTTGTTTGTCTCGATTTGTCATAATATATCTTAATACAAATCATGATGATTGTATACAATGATCCTGTTAATAGGTGAATTCTCTGTGCTAAAGTTCTGTCCCCCCAAGAGCAGAAACAACTATCCCGTTGAACCAAAGAATACCACACTTTAAACCTCGGTAGGCAGATGGTATAGGACAAAAGGTTTTCTCTCATAAGTCTTCCCGCTATGCATGGAGGAAACACTCACTCCTAGATATTGTCTTACGGTGGATACAAGTGTAGAATTTTCACGACTTTTTTGGTTGTCTTAGGTGGTTACCTACATGGAAAGGTGTTCTAGATTGCACAACCAAGTTGACAGTGGGAACATGACCATACTGGTTGTTTGTTTCAAATGATGATATCACTTAACCAATATGAATGCAATCAAACTCTTTATGTTAGTGCAGGTACTTTTAAATCAAGTTGCAAGGTTAAATTTTGTCAATCCTTTAAAGAAAGTCACGGAGTTAGGTTACAAAATAGGCTGAATATCTCATACGTCAGAGTTCAAGGAATTCAAATCTGATGAAATGCTTTCTAATGATGTTGAACACAGCAGTTCAAGCCTCGTTCTTCATCATATGATTTTGAACACTGCAGTTCAAGCCCCCACCTCGTTCTTCATATATTGACGTTGAACAAAAAATACAGTTCAAGCCTCGGTCTTATTTCAAATGACGTTTGGACAAAACAGTTCAGGCCTCGTTCCTCATCTTGATGACGTTTGATCAAAATGGTTCAAACCTCGTTCCTTAATGTCAAATGGCGTCTGTTGGCATCTCTTCAAGCCCTGTTCCTTAAAGTAAAGAAAGGTGTACGCCTTCAGAGAAAAGGAGAGTGTACGTGTCAGTGCATTTATCCTTGACAACGAAAAGAGAAATCTTTTCGGTCATGAGCTAATATAACAAAACATTCCAAGTTTTGAGCTCATGGTAATGGCTTGTAATCAAATGTTAGATTGCAACCCCATCTTCAGACAAAAGGAAAATGTACGTGTTAGTGCATTTATCCTTAATAACGAAAAGAGAAATCTTTTCGGTCTTGAGCTATTTTCGAAACACTCAATGTTTGTTAGCTCAAGTCGATGGCTTTCGTATTCTTCTGTACGAATCCAGTTTTTCAAAGAAAAGGAGAGTGTACGCTTCAGTGCGCTTTATCTTCAAAAGAAGAGAAATCTTCTTGTGTTTGACCATTCTCATTAACAAGCTTCATATTTTCCCATGCTTGTTTGTTAGTTAAGTGGACCAACGTACATTAGCTGGTATTATAATTCACTAGATCAAAAATGGCAATCGCATATGCAATTTTTGAAGGGGAGAATAGTGAATTAAATGTGATTAAAATGGTTTATCTTGGTCGTTGAATGTGTATAAAATGGTCAAATGTGAAAGTGTAGGGTGTTAAATCTGTCTGTAGGGTGTTAAATCTATCAGCTTAACTGAAGCTGATGCAAGAGAAGTTCATGCTACTCATGCAAGAATTGTATCTGGACCAGACCTTGAGCCTATGCAAGAAGACCAGACGGGATCAAACTCTAGAAAATTACATGTGTCTCTTGCTGGACCAAACCCTGAGCACATGGATGATGAATTCCTCGCGACAGCCTACCTAAAGGTTCATGA
>BQNB010039596.1:2345-47961 GCA_026074375.1 Tanacetum coccineum
CCATAATCCAAAATAACATAAACCAATAATCATTAAATAAAATTTAATCTTTATAAACACAAAACTATAAATTAAGATTAAAGAAATTAAACCCTTCTAATAGGCGCATAGAAACTAAAAAAATTAAGAGTAAACATGCAAAGATAGAATCATACCTGATCGCCGACGGTTGCTTTAAGTTAAATTTTTCTGGTGTGAGTATCTGGCGGAATTGCAAGGAGGTTGAGGAAAAAAAACTTTAGGAGAAGGAAGAAGATGGTTCGAGAGTATGTATTTGTAGGACACCATGTTTTGTATGAATCTTTCTTCTTCCCCATCTTGAACTCGAGTGGTTGGACTCAATTGATCTTTGATGAGCCAATGATTTTAGAGAGAAAGAGCAAGAGAGTAGAGGTGTGTAAGATCCAGTATCTTGTAGAGAGAGATGAGGATCCGAGTGTGTGTTTTAGGAGAATGAGAGAAAATAGAGATAATGGCTTAGGGAGATGAGTCATGAGTCATAGGTACGTGGCAGTATAATAATAAAACCCTTAAGAAATCCGGGTTGGGTAGGTATTATATAAAGTGCATTAATGTTGCCTTGAGGGAACGATCTTACCTATTAATATATAAGAAAACTTTAAGATTATAACAAAAATTATTCTATCAAAATCAAAAATTACCATACATAGGCAGATTTAGTTTTTTTAAGAAGGTGTTCGAATTTGTTGAGGGTTTATGTGTTGATCTTGGTAAGTGGCAATTTCTGGATTCATCTTTTTCATCTTAAGCTCAAGATAGACGACAGAGAAATAAGAGAAGCGAGAGAGACGATCTGTTTGGTGTGTGTGTGTGTGTGTTTTTCTCTTATTGTTTGGTATGAATGAATTTGTGAAGGAAGGAGGAGAAGAGATAAGCCACTTATCCCACCACTCAAAGGAGGAGAAGAGATAAGCCACGTATCCTACTTAGCAATTAATGCACCGGCTCAGGTCGAGAAATGCACCGGTTCGGGTCGGAAGCATTATTATATTTAATTAACGCACCAGTTCGGGACGGAGGCATTAATGCACATTCAACCCAGCTGCTGCCTTTTATATAAATTTAGTAATTCTTAGAATTATCATGCATATAACATAAACTTTTGGTGATGAATGCATATGAGATGGCATGTACACGGAAGTAGTATGTCATATTTCAAAACTCTTTAGAGATATCGTTCAAAAATATGTTGATCTAAAACTTCTTGTGTTTGTTATGTTGACCACAACTACAATTTTTAGATACTACATTTAATTTATACTTATAGTAGTATACCCTTTGTAGTAGTTCCATGACAAAAGTCTCATTTTCATGGTGATCTTACATATTTCTATCTAATCCACTAATAGATTCGTTATACATCTTGACCTTTTCAAAGTTAAGTTGTTGAGAAGCAAGTTGATTGGCTCATTGACCCTTTGAAGACGTTGTTGAAAGATGCTTAGTTGGCTTATAAGCCAAAACAAAAAAGAAGAAAATAAACCACATTGATATTTTATCAAAACTTGGAGATTGAGAGATTAACCCAACCAGCTTTTTGAATGACGACGGTTTTATCTTTTATGTATGTTGTTTTCCATAAGATTATTAATGACTACGTATATTAACCTGTTATACATTAGGCGTGCGGATGACGCAGTTTTGATAGTATTAAAGGCAAACCAACGTTGTTTTGTGTTTAATGCTGTCATTTTGGTTTGTTGGGCCATTTTTCTGTTTGGCCTATAATTGGATTGTCTGTTGGTCTGGTCCCGTTACAAACTATGTATCGATATTTAGAAGTGTACTCAACACTCTTTTTTAGTTGTTAGGAGTGGTGGTTGTTTGGTGGTTTCGTGGTTTCATAGAAGTGCTTCTTTAAGATTACTCTTTTGAAGAACTCAATCATTAACTCATACACATATGCAACCATGTCTCTCTCTTAAAATTCATCTCTTTCTTTGTCTTTTACCTTTGAAGAAATCATGATTGTTTAGTGGTTTTGTTGGTTTCGAGATCGAGAAGCAACTCTTATTATAATATGATATGTAAGCATTTCGTATATATATATTTTTAATTTGCATGTTATTATTGGATTGACATATAGTGTTTTGTTAGTTTAAGATTTGTTATGAGTATTTCAAATTAACCTTTTTAAAGCACAAATGTTTTACAGTCTGATTTGTGGTCAAGGGTGCTCGTTGTATACATTTTATATAATCCGTCGTTATAAGGGGTGATGTGTGATGATAAGTTCTTATTTTATATGTTTCATGTAATGGAAGTCGTGAGTATTGATTTCGTAAGTGTCAGAGCGTATGTTATCATAAGATTGGTGGATGTGTGTTTGTGTTAGTTTAATCTTTGTGATAAGTATATCAAGGTATAATTTTTGTAGCAAATATTTTTCAGACTAAAATATGTAGCTAGGCTTCTGATTTTGCAGATTTTCTATAATCTGTAGTTGTAAGCGGTTAGTGATATCCTTTAAATCTACAGATGTGGTTATATATAATAATTTTTTATGATGTGTATAAGTTAATGTCGAGGCTTCTGATTTCTTAAGTCTCGGTAAGTGTTTTTCTAACTTGCAAATTTCATGAAATGAATTTTGTAGATTTTGTTGTTGGATCAAACTTGGGGTAAGGCTTTGAAATACCAAGTGAGTTCAAAAATAGTGTTTGCTCGAAAAAATCAATTTATTATTTCATGTAATGTGTTGATGTGTGCATTTTATCTGTGTCGTTTGGTTATTTGTTATGCTACTTTTGGTTATGACTGGGTCATACAATGTTGTTTCTTGGCAGATATTCGTTATTAATGTTTGTTCTTTCATATATGTAGGACAAAGTAACACCGAGAGGATACTTGAGATAATACTTACATACTCGGTGAGCAAACCTTTCCCTTTCTAATAAGCATTTGGGATAAACGATTTATTTCCTTATCTTATTACCCGTGTGTTTTTGTGGTAATTTGCATTTATTGATCAATGCACGCATTGTTTAGTAGTTTGTTGTGCCCTTTTAGTCATTAGGTTACAGATGTGTAATGTGATGTTATTTGTTGGAAAATATTCGTTATCAAATCTTTGGTCTTTTATTTATGTAGGAGAAAGTGACTCTGACAAAATACTTGAAACGAGGCTTATATAGTCGGTTAGCAAAGTTTTCCCTTTCTAATAAGCATTTATTTGAACTCTGATATGTGGTCGTGGCCTCGTGGGTGTTGGTTGTATACATTTTGTTAATACAAATAAGCTGTAAAAACGTTTATTTATATTTTACGATCTTTCTATGTTTTATCGATAACAATCATAAAAATTATTATAAGTAGAAAATAAAATACATAAGTTTTAAACCAATAGCTTTCTAACTCATTACATCCATCATACATCAAACTTCATACATTTTAACTAAACTCAAGGTTTTGTACATAAGTCTATTAATCTTAAAATTGTGTCATAAACTAATTTTACTTACACATAAGTAACTACACAATTCTTTTTACAAAACTATACATTATACAAGTAACAAAAAGTTACTTACACATCCATTTTAGAATTTTCTTAAAATAAAAAATGCATTTTACATCATGCATGGCATCACTATAATATTTCCATATCTAAACAAGATCTTGAAAGATTACACTAGATTTTTGGAGATTTGATATCCAATATCCAGATTTGCATACTAGGTCACTGGATCCCTTGTCTAACACTAGTCGGATCCCTTTTCGAAGGGATCCGCCGGATTTGGTTGAACAGTGTCAAAATTTGCCTATAAATAGCAAGTCATTTCTCATGTTTCACTCATCCCTTTCACACACATTCTCTCTACATTATGACATCATTATATAACCTTTGACCTCAGATCAAACTCACTTTTATTTTTCATTTTTGGTGATCCTCTTTAGAAGAAGATCTTTACCAAGTTAGCATATGAGACGATCAAGCTCCGAGTTTACTTGTTGCTAGTCTCCATCATCACACCAAGATCAGTATATTGATTCTTGTACATCATTCATTCATTGTAAACATAAACTTCACATTTGTAAAATGTAGATAGTATAGGAAAATATGTCCATTTATCTTGCGTTATCGTTTCTTTGTGTTATTTTTGCTTTTGTGGAAAGCATTGGAGGAATTTCACGTGAATTTGGGCTTTAATTTACGAGAAGGAAACGGGACGAAGATTCTAAATCTTTACATGTTTTGATGGTGCTTAGATTTACAGTGCGTGGATACTGACAGCGTCACGATTCTTACCGACGCAGTCAAGATTGAATGCGACGACCGTCAACTTTTCCTTTTTGTGACGACGTCTAGACGTAGCCCGACTTAAGAAGCTCATAGAATATTCTGCGGAGAGTCTTACGTAGTCGCGGATTAACTAAGAGATGACGGTAAGCGTCCTATTTTCTATATTGTACAATTCCCTATTTTTCATGTTTAGGGGTGGTAACTCGTAGTTTTGAATTTGTAGCAGCTTGTTTGGTCAAATTGTGGGTTTACAATCCATTTTGTATCGTCAATTCATACTTCATGTTTAATTGAAGTGAAGTTCCTTCACCCTTTTAATCATTCAATATGTCCATGTGTTGTTTGATTAATTGTTCTTCGCTTTTAATTGACATGCTTGGCTAAATTTAATTGTGTTTGCTTATGATTGCATGAAACCTAGTTGTTAGATCTTTTGTTATTGCTTCTTGTTAATGATGTGCGCGTTAGGCTTTAAAAAACTAGCTTCTTAATTGCAAAGCAAAGACCTCTAGGGAAATGCGGCTTGGTTAGAGGATACATGTGATTAGATCTTCATATCTAGATCACCTTTAGGTGGATTCCATGTTAAGTGTTTAATTTATTAAATACTTACACATTCCATTACAAGGGTGACAGGCAATAAAATCTAAGAAGACAACTAGGGAGTAGTGCATGATTAGGTAGACACTTTTGTTTAACCATATGAGTTTTTCCCTACTTTTACTTTTCTTGCATAATTAGGAGTAGTGTAGTTTAGTAGTTTAATCAAACCCCCATTTAAACCCAAGATCTACATGCTTTCTAAAAGATACAAAAACTCAAAATAATCTTCCTTCACCAATTTAGACCTAGTGAACATACGATTCTAAGCCTACCAAACTATTCTATAGAGACGATAATAATCCCCCGGTCTTGCATTACTACACTACAACAGATTAGGTACACTGCCTATGAGGTTGTTAAAACTTTTGCGTTGCAATCCATGCATATGTTTGGCAACGTTGCCCGAGGAATAGTTATGTTAGATTCTTCTTGCTCAGGTACTACTTACAGGGATTCCTATCAAGTGAGATTTTATTTTTCTTTTTAGTATAGCTTTCTCTTAGTCTATCTTTTCTTTGTTCCTTTTGTTTTGTAACTATTCTTTTTCATTAACCATCATGGGAGACGAAAATCTACCCCGTGCTTTAGGAGATTATTCCCGACCAAGCCACGAGGGCTATCGAAACACCATTGAGCTCCTCGACGGGAACAATGTGGTATCTTTGCTATCCGAACCATCCGGTTGGTGCAAAACGGATGTGCATTCTACGGACTCCGGCCCGAAGATCCAAATCAAAATCTTAAGGATTTTCTAAAACTTGTGGACTCACTTGAACTTATTGTTGATAAAAGGAAAAGGAAGCGACTGTGTATATTTCAATTTTCCCTTCACGATCAAGCTAGAAATTGGCTTGAACATCTTCCTACGGGATCCATTTCCACTTTGTAGGATCTCACTACCCGTTTCCTTACTCAGTTTTTCCCACCGGGAAAAATACCAAACTTAGAAATGACATCTTGATGTTCCAACAACATCATGGTGAATCTCTTTTCGAAGCATGGACTCGTTTCAAGGACTTACTTCAAAAAGTCCCTCATCATGGCATCGATCTTTGGCTCCAAGTCTAAATTTTTTTTGATCATGTCAATCCCGCCACAAGGCAAGCCATCGATCATTCGGCCGGTGGTAAGCTTCTTGACAAAAGCGCCAAGGAATCTTGGGAACTCATAGAGAATCTAGCTTTATATGACCATGAAAGTTGAAATGACCCAAGAGACCTCGCTAAACCGGTCAAGGCAATCTCTTTGCCTCAAGATATCCCAAGTACATCTGACCGTCGCCTCATTGAGCTAGAAAATCAACTCCAATGCTTGATGAAAGCTCATCTTGCTCCTAAACCATCTGTTCAAGTAAACAGAGATCGCTGTGCCCTCCTCTTCACCCCTCACACAGGGCTGTGATATTTCTATGGTAGTCCCTACACACAACTCAATTTTTCATGGATATATCTCCGAAGCATAGCTTTGGTTGTTTACAGCATCATCGTGTAGCACACGAAGAGGTGAGGTAAGTGGTTCACTTTCAAACCCAAGCAAAATAACCTTGGTGACACCTATAATCCATCATGGAGAAGTCACCCAAACCTTAGGTGGAGGCAACCTTAAAATTCTCAAAATAATTTTACAAACCCACCTAATCATTTTCAATCAAATGGTTCATTCTCGAACCGCACCTTTAATAAAAATCCCAAAAATTTTAACAACCAAACAAATCTCGAGGGATTGGTGTCTAATTTTAGGGCATCTCAAGACGTTAGGTTTTCTAAGTTTGAAGCCGATTTCAAACAACAACAAAGCGAGATGACTATACACCTTGAACATTGATCCACACTCTTATAGGCCATCCAATGATGATTGATTGGAGCCACTTCCAAGTGGGGGAACGGTTTTAAGAATCGAAATTAAACATGGTTAACTCCACCTCTTTGGTTTCGTCTGCTTGTTCGTGTGGATTTTGACTTCAAAATTGATTTGATAGTCTTTGGTCCAGAAATAGGTTCAGCACCTTCCAACTTTTTCAGTGGAGGAAGAAGGGTGCTACAGACTGAAGATTCATCTGTTGAATCATAATCAGTCGCTGAAGAGTCAGTGAAGGAAACTGAAGGATCAGTTGTGTTTCTTTGTGACTCAGCTGGCAGTATCCTACCAGTATCATGATTTGGCAGAATAAAACCTTCAGCTTCAAACAACCAGGGTCTTTCAACACCACCAGGTATGGTCACTTTTGTGTCATTAGGTGAAGATTTTACAAAGACTAGGTCTTTTTGCCCTGAACTAGAGGGATTCAGTGAGTTGATTAACTCCCAGAATTTTCTTCTTTTAAGAAGGAATTTGTTCACTGATACACTAATTTAATTTGTTAGAACTATTAAGCCAAGTTTTAGTGATTTCTTTTAGCTCTTTCAGTTCAGATCTTAAGTTTTTATTCTCTTTGAGAATTTTAGTGTTTACATGCTTCATGGTAAGAAAATCAAGTTTTGCTTGTTTTAATACTAAAAGCTGCTCTTTGCATGTATTTAGTTCATGAACAAGATTTCTATGTTTTGACAAAAGATTGCTTCTTTGTTTTTCAACATAATTTAGATCAATACACAAATAATCTAGACAGACTTTTCTATCATCATTATCTTCTATTTTAAGAAGAGTGCGCACCTTTCTCATAGAGATCTTTACCCATTCACCATTTCTGGCACTTTCTTTGCTGACAACATCATTTTCTTCAGCTAGTGCCATGAGTACTTTTACCTTCGCCATTACATTGTCATCTGATGACACTTCTTCTTCATCCCATTCATAGGCTTCAGCGATAAGACCTTTTTCTTTACCATAGAAGCTTTAGTGGCTGAAGCAATAGAACTTAAGAGAGCCAGTTTAGCCTTGACTTTGTTGTATTTGGCTTCAAAGTCTTTGGTAGGCCTTAGTTCAGGTTTGTGCTGAGGGAAACTGAAAGGTTTTGATTGAAAGGGTGACTAGTATGTAGAAACTAAAACTGAGGGTTTTTTTGACCAGCAGTCTCTGCAAGAGTTGACCATTCTTGCCACATTATGACATTCAGTTGGTCAGTTGCCTTGTACTGTTAATCTTTGAGTACCTGATTGGTAGTTTTATACACGTAAAATATAATAATATAATATAATCCCGAGAGTAATTTAAGAAATTTACCAATAGCCCTTTGATAAAATTGACTCTCAAAATATATATAATATAAATAAAATACGTATATTAAACCTGTTAAGTATGATTCACCCGGGTGCATTTTCACCCAATACTCTGCAATGGAAACCTCGTTTAAGTTTGGATCCTGATGTTGAATAAGAAAAGAGATATTTTTGATTTAATATACTATAAAATTAAAAGCACAAATTAAAACAACTAATTAACAAATTACACTTAATTACGAAAGTAAATAAAATGCGACATTTAAGAAAACAAATGCAATTTAAATCTTTAAGAATGTAAACTAGATCCTAAACCTAATTAATGCTAAAGAAAATTTTAGGAAAAGAAAAATATTTTTTTAAGGCTTTTTCGGATTTTTTTTATGAATTAAATACTATTTATCAAATAAATTTCTAAAAATAGAAATTAAATTGATAAAAACTAAGAAAAATACTTTTTAAACTAGATTAACTCTAAATTACTTAAAAAGATGAGAAAAACATTTTTTTATTACTAAGTTTTCTATTTAAAAGATTAAAATTTAAAGTTAAAGTTGAAAAGTAAAAAAAACTAAAGGATTGAAAATTAAATGATTAAATCTAACTTTGAAAATTAATTTAAAAAAAAAAAAAAAAACTTAAACTAAAAATTATATAAAAATATTTTTTTATAAAAAGCTTAACCAATTTAACCAAAACACATGGGTTAAAAGTGACAAAATAGAAAGATAAGGGTAGGCGGCCTAATATTTAAGTTTTATAAAACACACAAAGTTTGATCAATTGACAGATATAGTCCCTTAACTTGGGACTAACTAGACTAAACTTTTTAAACTAACGAAGGACTAACTGTGTAACTTTAAACTAACAGAAACTATAAAAAATTGCAAGACAGGCCCCTGAAGCATCTAACAACCAACAACCAGCATCCATATTATAAAAAACAGCTTATTAACTAACTTTTTAAGACAACTTTTATAAAAACTTAACTACTAACTTATTTAAAATAGGCTGAAAAGCTTATTATTATAATCTCTAGCAACTAGAATACTATCTCTAAACTACATGAAAGCAAAGCAAAATTCAAGGCACTTTGACAAATTTCCACTACTTTATAAAATCTGCTTATCAACTATTTTAGCTAATCCACACAGCTTATTAAGAAAAACAAACAAGAACAAATGTAAACCAAAAATAAGAGTGACCTTGGCTTTCCACATGAACGAGGAAAGGGAATCATCTGTGTGGGCATATGGCTATCCACATAAGCCCTTATATCAAAATCACAAACCTAAACTAATCACTATAAAGCTTACCAACAATCTAAACCCTCTTGATACCAGTAGCATCCATCCAATTACCAAGAAGGTATCAAGCCTTTGATCGAGATCAGCAATATCAAACACAGAACACTTTGACCAGAATTTAGATGAGGAAACAAATTAATAAGAAATAACACTTTTGATTAAAGACTGAAATAAGTTTCTTACAAATCACGAAAAGAATTAACCGAAAATTGAAAATTACAAAATAAAACAACTACTCAAAACGAAATCGACAAAATTAAACTGTTACAAAAATAAAACTAAAAATCCACTAAAAAATTACTCTCATATGCTGGAATGATGGGGGTAGTTAAACGCCCAAGGCTCGATCTCATCATCTTCTAGGTCCTTCTATTCTCTTTAATCTTGGCCCTCCATCTCTTCTCTCTCCTTGATATGTCATTTCAATCGTTAGATTAAAAATATGTATAACCCGGATTAATGACGTGGACATATGTGTGTTAGTTATGTGAGTGTAAACACTCACATACGTCACATCACCCAATCGTTTCATTAGATTATGCCAGGGTGGAATGGGTTGTGGTTAATTGAAAGTGGACAGATGGTTAAGGGTTGTGAGAGGGTTATTAACCTTGTTAATTAGTGTGGGGATGAGGGGCTAACAGAACTAGGGTTCATGGTGTTCTTGTGTGTCGTGTGTGAGTGAGTGAATTTTTGATCGCATTGTGGGGGAAATAAGGAGTGAATAGTAACTGTAAATATTATAAGTTACTTGTAGTCGGGTTAGGGCATGGGTTAGGTCGGGTTGGGGCTTTTGATATGATTGGTTGAGAGATGGTCCATGGGTAGTTTGACCCGGGCTTTGACCCGCGCCTTTTTATAACTATGAGGAAATTACATCTCCGGCCCTTGTGTTTGGCAAGCACAATTTCAAGATATGAATAACTTTGGGTAAATTGCATATTCAGCCCTTGTGTTTATAAAACAATGGAGTTTGGTTTTGGTTGACTGTGGTTTAGCTGCAGTTGACTGTAGAAGGCCGAGGCATGATTTCTTTGGCTTCGGTTTTGATTTCTTTAGCTTCTTGTGGCCCTTGTAGATGAAAATTGGCTAAGGCTTTGGATCTTTGGCTTCGGCTTTGTACTCTTCTTGATTCTCGTGTCCGGGTTTGCTCATTTTTGATTGTTTTCTTGTGATTTTTGACTTATCCATACCTGCTCACACAAAACACAAATACAAGCATATTTTTGCCATTTTTGGTCTGTTTTGGGTTTAATTGGGTCTTTTTAGGTACAAACGGATATGTGTATTTTACACTTATCAAAATTCCCCAAACTAAACCTTTGAAAAGTAGCAAAGATTTTTATTGAGAGAATTAAGAGATCACAAGTTATAAAACACCCGACTTCCCATTTTCAAAGATTTTTTCCTTTTTATAATTTTTTTTTTAATAATTAACTACCTAACTATAACTTATTTGAGTTGACATAATGTATTGTTTTCATTACCTCTTTGGTAACTTTTAGGATCATAGAATAAAAAGCACAATTAAGTGTCTAAAAGATAACTTCATCATTCCCGATTTTTCACTTTTCCCATGCTAAGCTTAAAAACAAGATCACCGTTAATTACAAGTCATGTCACTAACACTACTCATAAATATTAATTGTGTACTCACTTTTCCTCCCACAAATCCTACTTTTGTATCTCAAGATTTTACTTAAGTCATATACCCGAAGGCTCTTTTAGACTTTTGTTTCGATACTTATTAATTCCAAAAATAAAGTGTAATGGTTGAGAACGCAATAATGAACTCTTAGCCCTTTTCAAAAGATCAAATGTTATCAAGAATAAAGTCCACATCGAGGCAACCAAAATTTGGCTTTTATTAGGCTACTTAAGCAAGGCACCATTCATGTCATATACCCTAAGGCTCTTTAAGACATAAATGGACCAATCTTATTTGCACCATATACCCTTAGGCTCTTTAAGGCACAAAATAAGACAAAAATTAAGCAATATTTTTAAACCTCAGTCCTTTAGAAGGCTACAACATCGGCCACGCCTCCGACAAGATGTAGCAAACATATTTCGACTTTGGATTATATAAGTAAAACCGGTGCCTTTTATCTCGAAGCCACATCGATAGCGAGTCGACAAGAGGTTATTCTACTTATTATGACACCGGACCCTACCTTATATGAAAACTCCAACATCGGCCACGCCTCCGACACGATGAAGTACTCTGGCAGAGATACTTATTTATTTATTATTTTTGCATTTTTAAGCCAAATTGAGTATTCCTGATGTGTACTCATCCTAATCACAAAGGAACTAAAGAAAACTTCTATTAGCTAATTATTAACCAAAAAACCATACAACTCTATTTATTAAACATTCATATATAAAAGTGAGACAAACTAATGGGAGAAAAAGCCCCAATATAAATCGAACTATTTGTGTAACTAAACCCATGTAAAATATATCAATCCAACCAATACATTCTTAACTAAGATATGAAATTATATGAAATCATGTGACAATTAAGCATATTACAGATCCCATCTTCTTTTTCAGTTAAAAACCCAAATATTTTTTAAAATTAAAAAATAAACTAAAAAACTAATACACCAATTAGGCAGTTAATATCATCTTCTTCATACCCATATTTTCACCATTGACGATTGTTGAAGCTTTCCGGTGAATGTAAAGGATACAAAAATCTTGAGGGAAGCGATATCCAAATGAAGAATCAAGTAGATATGGGAAGTGTAACACTGACAAGAAGGTCGCCGATAGCAAGGGGCGTCGGGTGAGCAAGAATAAACGTGAATAAACATACTGGTGGTTATGGAGGATTGAAGGGTGGCTTTTGATGTTGAGTGAAATGGAAGAGAGAGAATGAAGGGTATATTTGACTTAAAAGTTCCTGGATAGGAAGGGGGTAGATTTTTACACTCTTTCACATTAAGGATGTCCCTTTGAAATAAGCAAAAAAGAAACAAGCAAAAGTTCTTTGTGGGATGAGAAATGTTACCAAAAAGGACATTAAGCTAAAAATAAACACCCCCTAACCCACCTATGACTAATCCTAATTCGACTCAAAAACAAAATACAAAAACTTGAAGTAGACGTCAAACAAATCACCAAAGTTACCTAACAACCCAAAGTTAAAGTTACTCTGCTAACAGTATTGAAACTCAAACAAGTCATACATTGTGGTATGTGTGTGAGTATGTTGACATTTATAGAGAGTGTAGTACGTTTCTTTTCGAGTTTTTTCTCAACGACACCAAAGTCGCCATACCGGCTTCAGTGTTGCTCTTGAAGTTGTTTAGTGAGTCTAATTTGCATCGTGTGTTGTTTTAGTGAGTCTTCGTGGGCAACACCCTTTGACAAATTCGCTGTCACCACACTGTGTGCTTAGAGCCATATGGGATAAAAAAATTAGAGACAATGTATCTAATAAACATCGCCTAGTGGTAAGGTATCATTAAATTTTAGAAAGAGATCATGGTTCAAATCTAGCTGGGGAAAAGTGCTGTATCGGCCACGACAATGCCGGTTAGGCGGTGTACATTAAAGCCCAAAAAAACTCGACTTCTCGGGTAACTGAACAAGGATCTTTTTCCGTTTACTACAGTAGTATTTTATGAGAATGTTTTTCAGTAAAAAAATAGGGGTTAACTAGCAAAATAAACATGAACAACTCAAAAGCACATGTGTGTGTGATTAAACAAAATGGTTACAGTTTAAAAAAATAGATAAATATTGGTTTGAAAGATGAATTACCTGATGAACACCTACGAGTATTGGCAATGCTTTTATTTAAAGTAACACTAGACGAGTACCCGCGCTTAGCGGCGGGAATTCCTAGCGGTAAATAATTGTAGTGATAAAAAAAGTTTATAGGTTATAAACAAAAAATAATAAAAGTTTGATGGTTTGAAGATTAAACATAATGTTTTGAAACCCGGTTCGACCCAACAGGTTCAACCGGTTCTGGTTGAAAAACGGGTCAACTTGTATTTATAAGCCATAAAGAATTTCATATTACAAATCAGTTACCAATCACACATTTAATGTCATTAAATCCGGCCAAGATATTTTTGTCAAGGCATCAAATTTTATCAATCACATTTAATGTCAAGATTATTAGTTTCTAAGGCTTGTACATTTAGTTTCCAAAACATTTCTAAGTTTTTCAAAAACAGGTCAACTTGTATTTATAAGCCACAAAGAATTCCATATTACAAATCAGTTACCAATCACACATTTAATGTCATTAAATCCGGCCAAGATATTTTTGTCAAGTCATCAAATTTTACCAATCACATTTAATGTCAAGATTATTAGTTTCTAAGGCTTGTACATTTAGTTACCAAAACTTGTACATTTCTAAGTTTTTCGTCACACTTTTAATGTCAAGAATCTTAGTTTTCAAGACTTTTCAAGACTTGTATATTTTTCAACTTTCAACATCCTACTATTTTCAAGAATGTGTGAAAATGTTTTATAATGTAGTATAGAAGTATAAATATAGATAGATAAGACTTGAGCTCAAGACTAATGTTACATCTAAGAATCCAGCTAATAGAGATTAATGAAAATCTAATCATGCCAAAAATATAACACGTCTAAAATAAACATATTAAAATATGACACGCCTAGAATAATTATGTATAGACTAAAATGTATCTTTTAAATGTTAGTCTATAAAAGTTACATACAAGCGAGTACGCATTACACACGTAAAAATTAACTTAAATGTTACTGTTTATTGTCGTCCTAGAAATAATTGATAAGGAGTAACTAAACTCGATACATTTTCCCGTTTGTTCCTAAGGCCAATAACAGGATGCACGATTGCAGCAACCATCAGGAACTTCATTCATCACCCCTTCATGACCTTTCATATAGAATATACCGTGTCAAAGATGCAAGAATCCAACACTTTCTTCATGTTTTTCCATTTATACTTTTATCTTGTTGTCGTGCATTATGCTAAATGAATGTAGTTCATCTTCATTATCATAACACTCGATCTATCAATAATAAAACATTTGAAAACGTAAACCATCAAAAAAAAAATACCAAAAAGCCTCAAAAACATGTCAAATCATAATACTTCTGTTAAAATATTAAAAAGTAACTAAAACATTTTAGCGACGGTGGCGAGCGGCGGCAGCCGGCGGCGGTGGGGCGGCAACCGATGGTGGTGGGGGGCAGCCGACGATGGTTAGAGAAGAGAGAGGAGTAAATGAGAATTGAGTGAATGAGAATTGTGTCATTGGTATAATGGATTTATATAGGCATGAGGCTATACAATTAGCATTAAATGAAATTTACAATTACAATTCAAATTAACAATCACCATTAATGAAAAATGAAATTTACAATTAACATAGTTGAAAACATTTTTTATGGCTTTGACAGATTTTCTTAAATAGATTTCTCCATTATAAAGTAGTATAGATCTATCTTCTTCTTCTTTTAAGTGAACCTATTTTTGACTTCTTCTTTTAGTGTTATATCTGCAAAAGCAACTTTGTACGGTAGTTGACTACATGCATGGGGCATGAATATTTGAGATTCTGGTTCTTATTTTGTCATTACGTTTGTTTAACTACACTAGTTGACATCTAACTAGAAACGAATCAAACATATGTTATATTTTTTAATATGTATAAATTTCTAATAAAATATTTTTATGTATATAAATTACTTTTGTGTCTACGTGTGGTATTAGATTATGTTTATTTGGTTGGAGAGTACAAAAGTAAACAAATAATTAATATTATAGTAAAGTATCTATCTATTTCTATTCTATATAAAGATATAGTCCTCTAATTTAATACACAAGAACTTATTATGAGGGGGTACAAGACAAACAGCCATGGGTACACAACCCTCATGCATACAATCGACATATCTTATTATATTATTACAGTTTTGAGATATTTAATAGGGTTAATACACAAACAGGGTATTAAAGTTTTCAAAAAAATTGGCCTAAGTAACTAGAGTTCCATTTTGTTCATCTGAGTTACTAATGTTCATGGGTTTGTTAACAAGGTTACCCAACGTTTAATTATGTTATACCCAAGTTACTTTGTTGAGGGGTCATCGGTTGAGAATTTTTCATCTCTAAGAAATTTTTACTTTTTACTTTTGATTTGATTTATTTTACCGCATCGTATATTTTAATTTATAAATACGGGAGGTGTTGTTCATTGTGAAAATTACCAAAACAACCAAATTCAAATCACATTTTCTTGCTCCAACCCTGACAAAACCAATTTCCCATATCAACCATGTTGATCGCGCGAAATGGTGAGTTGAGAACTCGAAGAACACGTGTCGCAATCTCATTCAAAGTTACGAAATTTTTAAAAAAAATGAAAAAAAGTTGATCGCGCACCTTATTGAGTTGAGAACTTTTTTTTTTTTTTGTCTTTTTCTGAGTTGATCGCGCATAATTTTGAGTTGAGAACTTTTTTTTTCATTTTGTTAAAATTTTAAAATTTAGGGTTTGGTTTTTATTAGGGTTTAGGAAAGTTTTGCAAAATAACGATATCGGCAATCTTTGAGAACGTTTTACGCTATTGATACATTATTTGAGATTTTTTTATTTTGGTCGGTAGTGTTGTCTTTGATGAGGTCTACAAAGTGAACCAAAACTTGTTACGAAAATAATTTAATATGCATAAGATATGATGTTGCAAAGTGTGTCAGTTGGGGTTATTTAATGTTTTTTTTATCAGTTCAATTGTATAACACGATAACTAAAATTTTTAAAAATCAACGATATTCATTAATAGCATTACAACACGAGATTACATGGCCAACCTTATTTAGAGGATTTAAAAAACTTTAAAACAACCACAAACAACTACAAAGATGGTTAGCAAACTGGTGTTAAGCAGTAATCCTTTTACATGTCTCTGTAGTTCGTCATCAATTGTCTTTTCTCTTCCATACTCCGTAGCAACTCATCTCTAACACTTTTCAAGTATACACACTTCTTCATGTCCGCCCCTGTCATGCATCCAAGGGCGTACTTACCATAGTCAATTAGTGGGTGATCGTGCAAAACCATCAGATTGTTAATTTCCACCCTACGATCCGTAAACCTATCAGCAAAATGATGCATCAAGGATAAAATTTGTTCCTCCAAATAGCTTCTTCATCAATGCTTTCTTGTAGTTTTAAAGGACGATTTGACCTAACGTATTTCTGGTACTAGCCCTGGTAATTTTATGATAAGATACAATTAAATAATTTTATGATGAAAAATTAGTTTGAGTATGAGAGTCCCCAAGTTATGTCTTTATATATAAGCTAAATAATTGAATGATATTTGCGTAGAATTGACAATCATGTACTAAAAAGTCAATGACTTGTCAATATTGTCATAAATCGAGTGATATTTTAGTGATAAAAAATAATACTTATGTCTTATCAGTTAACATACAATAATATATTTCAGTGAACTGTCATTCAATGTATGAAAAAGCCTATGATTTGTCAATTCTTGTCATAAATTGCGTGACTTTTTTAGCGATAAACAACAGTGTCATTGAGTTGTCTTATCACTTTGACTAAAAAATAAAAATTTTCAAGGACTAATCATTTATGATATCTTGTAAGTTTGTAGTGATAAATAAGCTTGTCATTAATTAGTCTTATCTGATTTAGTAAAAAGCAAATGATATTTGAAGTTCTTTTTTTAGCATGTAAGCATAATTTACACTTTAAACTTCTTATTATTGTTGTCTTTGATGAGCTATTCAAATAAATCGTACAAACAAGAATCTTGATTCATATGATCCATTGAATACAATACATAGTAGAAAAAAACCACACCTGATCTAGTACATTAGCAACCTTATTATTCTGACTTAAAACAAACAACAACAAAGAAGAACACAAATGGTTGTCTAGGTGTTGTTAAACAACATGATTCGACAATTTATATTGCCCTGTAATTGTTAATAAAGTTTTGCTTTTCAGCAATGCTTCTCAACAATTCTTGTCTTGCTCTGATTAAGTTGTTTGTTGTACGTATATCCGCTTCATGGGTCATTAGTAGAGCATGTAATCCGTAGCTATTAAGGCTCATTGTAAGCATATTCTGCAACATTGTAATTTGTATCTCACGGATACGCATTTGTTCAGAATAACGAGTTAAGTTGCCCAACATTGTATTCGCTAGTGTGGCCTCGGCTTCAAGCTCCCTTTGCAGGTTGGAAACAATTGTTTTACGTGCATCATTTGCAGAATCAACCATAGACTTTGTTAGTAGTAAGAAAAAGTGTGTGTGTGTGTGTGTGCGTGTTTTGATTGTATATGTAAAGCTAGTTGATATAGAGGAAATAGTTTGGCTAGTATCTATCAATAGCTTGATATGAATGGATGTACTGTCAAATGTTGTCATAGATATCATACATTTAAAAGAGATCATAGACAATTTAATGGACTATTCTTTATCAACTGTAATACTTAATTATTGAATACATAGAAAAAAGTAGAAACATAATGTCTACATTGAAAAGACATTGGTAATAGATATTGAGTTACATAAACGTTAGTACATATGTTTATTTAAATCTTGATGTTGAACTGCTTTGGTTGCCTCAATTTTCTTTTTTCGTTTCTGCATTTGATGTAGATAGCTGAGTGATTGAAATGATTTATCCAAAGAGCCTTTGTTTGATTTCAGCACCGTGCTAAGATCTATCTTTGGACATGATAACTTGGTTTCCTCGTCTTCGAAGTGTTCTTGTTCTGCCCATTTAACCATTTGATTAAAAGTGTAATCAATTTGTGTTACCTCCCTTTTATTATCTTCACTGTCACTTGTGTAGTTGGTTATGACATGTTTCATCATTTTTGCTAAGCTAGCATTTGGGAAAATATATTTGGCAATAAAAAAATCGACACCTAGGTGGTCAATGTAAATTTGCAATTTGTAATGCGCTGAAGATATATCAAACATGACATGCATATCATAGTTGTTTCTAAGTTTGATGGTTATTGAAAATCCATTGTGTGGTATTTTATAATAAAGAGCATGGATGTTAGTACCCAAAATATTAGACAAATATTGTTTCAGCTCTTCTAGTTTCATTCTT
The DNA here is from genome assembly GCA_026074375.1 of Tanacetum coccineum. Taxonomy (NCBI): domain Eukaryota; kingdom Viridiplantae; phylum Streptophyta; class Magnoliopsida; order Asterales; family Asteraceae; genus Tanacetum; species Tanacetum coccineum. Next base: position 20,788 of record BQNB010039596.1, read on the forward strand.
GGAATGTTGATGTTCATTGTTCCACCGTTGATGTACGTTGTGTCTTTTGTGTTATCGAGGACCAACTGACCATTATTGTGAACCACAAAATTGAAATTGTTTTGCGTATATGGTGTGGTAGGTATTGTTTTATTAATAAATCCTAGATCACCAAGAAGTTCATAGTAATCGAACTTTTTGTTTTTTTGTTTTTGCATTTGATGTAGATAAGTGAGTGATTCTTCTAGTTTTTTTAGTGGCTTCTGAAATGATACCTGCAAATGCTTCCTCCAATGACCCATCGTTTGGAATCAGCACCGTGCTTAGATCTATCTGATGATGAGAAACGAAAAGCTGGATCTTACCAGCAACTTTTGCAATGTCGTACATAACATTTGTATCATAATCATTCTTAATTTGTTTCAAACCTGACAATGTGTTGTTTGGTGGCAACGTGTAATACACAGTAGTGAACCGTCTTGATATTTTTCTTGTAAGATGGCTAATCATTTCTGCAAAATCTGTTGGTAGAACGTTTATATTGAGTATTGAACCATTTTGATAGGTTAGCGGGTTAAGTTTAAAATCGCCGTTGTGATGTACCTCGAACTCGAAAGTAGTATTGTTAGACGTCGACATTTTGTGAAACAAAAAAGTTTGAATTGAAATTTTATTTGTCAATCTTTTTGGTTGTATACATGTATATATATACTATTTTTTTAGTGCAAAGTTGATACGTCATGTTGTTGTCAGAAATGATATGTCTTTTCGTTGTCTGAATAAAGCATTTTATTGAGTTGTCACTTCAATGTTTATTGTTACAGCCTACTTGGAAATTTGATGAAAAAAGTAAATTAGAATACAACAACACAATCATAATTTATAGTAAAACTAGTCAAATAACTTTTTTGAACAAGAAGGTTTTCCTTGTTTTTCCTTTTTGTTTTCTTCATCTTTGTGATGGTCGGCCACGACAAGTGGGGATATCTCCACCCGTGAAACATACACGTGTAGTCGGTTTTGATGAGATTGAGCATACGTGAGTAACATGTTGAGGTCTTGTAAAGCATCAGCCAATGGTACAAGACCTGAATCCAAACTACAATTTGGTTTTCTTAAATAAAGAAAAGTTGGGGAGTTTTCATCGTAACCCAAAGAGTAATTTAAAATTCTTTTGACTTGATTTGTTGAAAATCCTTCCAACTCTACAGGATCTACAGTAGCAACCAGCCCACCAACGAACCTTCTTCTAGGGGGACTAGTGAACCTTCCATAATGGTGTAGTAGAACTTTGCAAGTCATTGTTTGAACTCTATAATGAGTTTTGTTTAATGAATGTAATGTTGTTGTGAAAGTTGAACCATAAGAATGTAGTTTATATAGTGTGAGTGGTATCGCGTGTTTATTGTATCTTTTTATTATATTTTTGCAACCTTGAAGTGAAATACATGACAACATTCGTACATGACAACATTCGTACTATATCTTAAATAACTAACAAAATAAAAACAAGAAAACTTTAAAAACATACAAATTGTTACAAACCAAATGAGTTAAACCAACTATTTGAAGCATGATTGTCTAGATCATCTAGATGCTGAGATGCTTGGTTTTGAGATTCGTATTGATCATACATTTGTGCTGACTGTGTGTGATTTCCATCATATGGTTGAGATGTGTTATTGTCATATTGATCGTATGGCTGCGATGGGTATGTGTTTTGACCATGTGGATGTGATGAGTATTGGAAAGTGTTGTCATATTGTTGGTGTGGGTTGTGGAATGATGGTTGTTCATATCTTGGAATTTGTTGTTCATGTTGTGTTCGTATGTTTATAGGTGGGTCAAAGATAAATGGTTTTTTGCAATTATCACGTCTGTGTCCTGCTTGTTTGCATCTCGTACAATGTATAACTCTAGGCTCCTCACCTTGTGATTTTATTCGGTTTGTATTTTTTGGACGACCCGGTTGTGGGTTGTCCATCCTAGGAGGTATAGCTTTCCGAATATGTTGGGGAAATTCCCATTCTTGAACATTCCCAATAAAATGGATTGGTTCAGCGTAAGTGCCTTGATATTTTGGTTTTTTAAACCAATCTGATACAAACTGTTGACAATCACTCAAACCCAAATACCTTGTAACAGCTATAACGTGACCACATGGTATCCCGGAAAGCTGCCATTTACGACATTGACATGTGCCTGTATGAAAGTCGACTTGACGATTATATCGCCCGTCATAAACTTGGTATTGATGATCACTAACACCACAAACAACCCATTGTGCGCTTTTCATCATTTTTTTGCGCACTTTGTTTGCCGCCCAATCAGTAATTTCATAAGTCATATTTTCTACAATTAAACATAAAATAAATGATTATACTAGCTCATATTCGAGGAAAAAATGATGCAATTATTTATGTTTTAAAAAGTAAATACCTGTGAGTTTGCGACGTTGATAGTACCACTCTTGCACCATTGCACGATAGGTCTCTGCTAACTTTAACACTGGCAGCTTCCTATACACAACAGTACAAGCATTAACAGACTCCACACTATTCGATGTCAAATAGTTGTAACGCACTAGTGGGCAATGCGCTCTTGACCATCTCTGGGGACCAACTTGACAAAGTTTATCGTACGCATCAGGCTGAATATCCTGTAGATGGCTCATGCTCCTTGAAAATTCTTCTGTTGTGTAAGCCTTGCATATTCTCCAGAATAGAGCCTTTGTTTTATCTCTTTTCAAAGATAGGTTCATCATTAAATGACGACAACATACAGCATGATATGCTAAAGGAAATTCATCTTGTACTGCCAAAGCTATAGCAGCATGCCTGTCAGATATGAATAGCAAATTGGGGTTATCACCTATACATTCTTTAAGTACAGACATCCACCATGACCAACATGGACCTGTTTCCCCTTTGCATATACCAAAAGCAATTGGGACAATTTGGTTGTTTCCATCCATGCCGACAGCTATCAGATTTGTTCCCTTGTATTGACCCTTTAAGTGTGCTGCATCTATCATAAGCAATGGTCGTAGATAATTCACGAACGTACGAATCTGAAATTAAAAAACGTTATAAAAATTCTATGGTAACCTACTATTATGTAATACATAAAAAAATTGATCTTGACTTACCGACGCACCAAGGGCAATGAATAACATCTCGAAAACTCCTTTTTCGTCTGTTTTTATACGTGTTACTGTCCCTTCGTTTTTTCGTTCTAGATTATAACAATAATACGGAAGCATCTCAAAAGATTCATACGGTGAACCCCTTATCTGTTGTATACAATAATCCTTTCCTCTCCATGCTTGTTGGTAAGATATATTTATTTTATACTCTGACATTATATCTCGTTGTATATCTTTCCCTTTTAAAACACGTTTATTATCTTGTAACTTTGGAGTGAGAATGTGAGCAATTACCTTTTTGTTTGCATTTCGATGGTTAGGATATGTTTGGGTTTTTGGACATGTGTGAACATCATTAAAAAATGTAATGCTAAACTTTTCAGTTTTCCCCCAACGTGTAGCACGAATCTTCCACGCACATTCATTAAAATGAAAGCATTTCAATGCATACCTTTCTGGGGCTGACCTATCATTCAAAAATTGGTAACCCTCGTCTAAAGCTTTCAATCTAATGGCCAAGTCTAAAGCTTCCTTATTGTCAAAAATTTGACCAACCTTAACGTCTGTTTCTTTTTTATAATGTTTTGAAATCATAGGTTTGGACTTGTAAAGTGGTGTTTCTGGAATGTCTGGTTTAAAAGACGACACGTATTTCTGCCATTTCTGGTAATTGGGTAGTGGGTTGTCATCCACAAGTCTCCGAACGCAAAAGAGCATTCTTGTTTTTCGAAAAGGGACTCATTTTGATGATTTGATTCGTTATTATGGAAATCACTAGTTCCAAAATTCAAATCCAGACCATTGTTGTCGAAAGACGTATTTGTAATATTATTAGATGGTCCGATGTTTTCCAAAGTTGTTGGTTCAAAGAAATTATAAAACAAACCTGTGGTTTCTGAGGGTTCTCCAAAAACCTTGTAGTATCGTATAATGTTTTATGTTGAGAAACATACAAATGTGCTACTTCATCTTTAGAATTACAAGCACATTCAACAAAAAACTGTACCTCATGGTCGTCGGTGATATCAAAATTATCGTCTATTGACGACAGCTTAGCAGATAAATTTAATGGATAATTTGCTTCCAAATTGAACTTCTTCATCACCATTTCGTGTAACATTGTGTACGTCAAATCTTCATGCAAAATGGAACCTCGATTCATTCCGTTATAATGAACCAAACATTTAAACTTTCTAATATTTGATCCCATATTTTTGATAGATTTCAAATTGAAGTTTTTTATCAGTTTGAGTAACTGTGATTATATATATATATAGTAAAGTCATTGGACTAGTAAAATCAATGTTTGTATATATTCATTGATTAGACAAGTCAATGAAATTTGTATCATCACTTAGCATTTGTAGCGATTTATGACATGATTTGACATTTGACTTGACATTTCAATGACTGAATAATGTATTGACTAGACAAGTCAATGAAATTTGTATCATCACTTAGTATTTGTAGCGATTTATGACATGATTTGACATTTGACTTGACATTTCAATGACTGAATAGAAACATTGACTAGACAAGTCAATGAAATTTGTATCATCACTTAGTATTTGTAGCGATTTATGACATGATTTGACATTTGACTTGACATTTCAATGACTGAATAGAAACATTGACTAGACAAGTCAATGAAATTTGTATCATCACTTAGTATTTGTAGCGATTTATGACATGTCATGTACTTGTTGGACTAGTAAGTCAATGTTTCTATATATTTAGTGATTTGTCATATCTGTCAGTGAATTGTCAAAATCATGTCATAAATCACGTAAAATACAAAGTGATAAAACCAACTTTAAATGACTTGTCAAATCTGTTTTTGTAAAATAAATACCATACTTTGAAACTATTTGCAAACAACACGTTAGGTTTGATATTCGTTTATTCATACAACTCTTTAATAGATTACATTGCAATTATGAAAATGGCGCCATATGAAGCTTTTGCATGTCGTTGTGGAAAAGGAGATGTTGTTCTCCGAGAATCGTACCAACCTAACACCCGTGGTAAACTTTACTATGCATGTCCACGATCTAAGGTGAACAATCACTTGTTTTTTTGTGTTTTCTATATTAATCTGTTTATTTTGTAATAATTGATTTATTTACTCTATAACAGCCTAAGGAAAATGATTATGGATGTAAAAAAATTTTATGGAAAGAGGAACGAATCCGTCTACTAATCAGTTCTTCGGGATCTTCATCGACTCCAAGTTATTCCTCAGAACCTTCATCACCTAATAGCTATTCCTCAGGAACCACAACACCTCAAAACCATCATTCAGGAACTTCAATAAGTGGAGGGTGCTCAAACTGCAAGCACTTACTTAGAAAGATAAAAGTACTCGAGGCAGCAGTCGAAATGCATATGCATCCGGAACAACACACACGCAATTCGACTGCACTGCTTCATGAACTGTACAATGACATGGACAATCTTGGTTTAGAGTAGTTTGTCATTTGGATTGTATTTTGTGTGCTTGGTTGTTTCTTAGTTTTAGGGCTTTCTAATGTATTCAATTTGGGTAACAATAAAATGGTTGTGTAACAATAATACATAAGTCATTCATTTAAATAGATAGCTTAATAATACATAAGACATTCATTCAACTAAAATTTAGCATTACATAAGAAGACTAATAACGCTACGACATTTTAACACAATACATTACAAGATTAAAAACGATACGGAATTTTAACCAAATACATAACACATTCATTAAAATAAATTAAAACACAATACATAACACATTCATTAAAATAAAATTACAAAGTACAATAAGAAGACTAAACACAATACTGAATTTAAAAAAAAATAGATAACCAAACTAGTGCAGTTTTAACATTAATATATTAGTTCATTATTTGGTTTAGTAAGAAGAATTAATGACTCTTTGAATGGGCCAATGAAAAATAAATCACGGTTTGCTTCAGCACTGATGTTTTGAAAGTACTGAATGGTTGGATGGAAGACTTGTAGTGAGCGATACCATTGTTGGACAATCATAGCTTCCATGATTGGTTGGTTATCCTTACTGAATCCAAGTAATTTGAGATAATGACCTCCTGGGTGTGGAATGGTGAATAGCAGACTACATGATGAAAGAAAACCACCTTCAACTTCTAACGCCCATGCATAAATAAAACGAAAATTCCCGAAATCAAAGCTTCCAGAAATAATAACAGAGTCTCCTAGTTGAGAAATATAGTACGGAGGTGAAAACTCCCCAACTCGTACCTGTTCAGGCATGTCTTGTACATGAAATTGGTGAGTAACCAAATCAAATGAAACTATCAAGTAAATTTTGTTAGAAATACCATCATCGTTATAAAACCTTTCTGAGCCAATCCAGAATATTTTACCATCTATTACTGCTTGACCTGCCCGTTTTATTCTTATTGATTCACGTGGCAAACAGTCATAATCAAGATTATACCAAGTTCTAGAGCTTAATGTAGACACTGACACATACCATGGACCGTCAGTGTATAACGGGTAATTTATCTTCAAAATGGTTGGCTCTAGAGTGACAGGACAAATACCAAAACCAAATATCATTTTTGGTGAATCAGGTTGATACGTGTAATTAGGAACTGATATTCCAACCGATTTTTTTATTGATGGGTTCCAAAGGAGAAGCATCGAATTTTCGCCAAAGGCAAAACACCATACACCTTCAGATGAAGCAACTGGTGTAAGAGAGAAAATATTTAAATTAGAATCCATATGCCTAAAGGCTAAGTTTTCATCTACAGAATACATAAAACCATGATTATCATGCTTATAGCTTAAATTAAAACAACAACTATTGCTCTCACGAACACCGTAGTTACGAATGAATTCGAAATTGTCAATGGAAAACTTCCATTGCTTTGACACAGCACGAAATTGAAGTAAAGACTTCACAGGAAGTCTATTCATGATATCCATTTGAATGTCAAATGGTATGTTGTCCGACATATCTTCTTTTTTTAGAAATAAGGTACGGTTTTAGTTTTGTAGTATGGATTCTAAAAACTTTCATTTTAAAAAATTTATAATTAAAGGGTTATTTATAGTTTTAAAAAAACCAACAGAATTGTCAGATAATGTCATAAATCGCTACAAAAAATAAGTGATGAAACAAATGTCATTGACTTGTCAAATCAATGTTTTTGTACAGTTATTGAATTGTCAAATCTATAACAGAATTGTCAGATAATGTCATAAATCGCTACAAAAAATAAGTGATGAAACAAATGTCATTGACTTGTCAAATTAATGTTTTAGTACAGTTATTGAATATATAAGTTATCGATATATTCATATTACAACATTCTCTAAACTATCTAACATAGCAATGGGCATCTCTTCAAAAAAAATTAAATGTATTTTACATTTTAATACATTTGAGGAAGGGGTGATTTTTTACGATGATATGACGTACTCAACGCTACTTGAATTCGTTGTGAATAGATTTAATTTAGATCCAAATGTCCGGTATATCAAAGTAATATAAAATATTATTCCATGCAAAATGTAAGTCTTTCAACATACAAAATATATAAACTAAACTAATCATAACCACAATACCGAGTATTCTCACACCTACACTTATAGAACAGTTTACCCATTTCATATCTAATGTTCTCCCAATATCTTTCACTCTGACGAGGCACTACTGGCACAGTCCAAACACATAACTTAGCTATTAACCAACAACTTATAACTCCACAGTCTTTGAAGTTAGCTTGTTGAGGGACCTCAAATCCCCAACCCTTGTTGTATGATAATATAAAGTTATGGTATGGTCGTTCAGATCCATCGAAATAACCACGCATTTGCAAAATGCCATTAATAACGGGCGTCCAAGCTTTAATTTGAGCTTCCAAGAGTAACCTTCTACTCTGACTTTCCATAGAGTCAAAGACATAAAAAAACAGAATGGGGTAGGTTAACTGCACCCGTTACCCAGTGATTTCCACCAACATTTATTGGCATGTACACCTACAAAGATTAAACAAATAAAAATTGGTAAAATGTTATAAAACTTATCAAATAATATTTCATCCATAAAAAGATGTTAAGTTTTAACTAAATATTACAAAAATAAGTACCCATTAACATTTTTCCTAGATGGGTAGGAGACGAGTTAGAAACCATCCAACATTACATTTAATGTGTGGATCCTGTCTGTATTCACGAAAGGTTTATTTTTCAGGTTGTAACATGCTGTCCCTGTTTTTGAACCTGTCACAAGTCGGCATCTTGTGGCCTTACTTCTATTGGAGTATCTCAATCCACGCGTTCATTTGTGATTAATAAAGATGCTATTAAATTTAATAAATGTTTTTAAGAAATAAAGCATAATCATTTTAAAGTTGTATTATTAAACTTACGTTTTTATTTTGACGGAACAAACATCTTTATTGTTGGGATTGTCTTCGCTGTGACTTTGAGGCAAGACTCAAATGTAGTACTAGTTGTCGCCAAAAGATTCTGGAACTATATAACCTCATCTTGTAACAATCTAAATTAAACGCTGTTATGGGTTTAAAATAAAATCCGATGAAGTCATTATATTTCTTGTGGGTAACCTAAAAAAGGCATGTTAAAGACTATTCATTTCACCTAATTATTAGACTTTATTTATTAAATTTTAAATTGCGTCGTATAACAAGTACCTTATTAGGGTCGACATTTTCTACGTAAAGTATAGATCAGTATCATGTATACACGTTTTAAAACGTCATTCCCTCTTACCTTGTCTCATGCGCAAAAGGTTTCCCATGATTCATCGGGTGATAAATTGTCTTTCATTGAGTTTTTTTTGTTCTATATACGTTTCTTAGGAATTCCGATAGTAGCATGCAAGGCGTATATGGGACTCTGGATATATACGCTAGCGCTGTACCTCCTTGGTCGCTCTAATATATTCTAAAAAAAATTAATATACTTTTATTACTTCATGATGGTTACTATTATAAAAGTGGAATCGTAAATAATTTCAGGATTACCGGGTCGCATAAGCCAGCATCACTAGGATGCGACGGGATAGGGGGTTGCCAATTTGGAGTTGGCATATACGCTGGCATCTGGCTTTTCCAATTAGAACTACCGGGCTGCGATGGCATTGATGTTTGCATGTTTGTTAGCGTACCCATTGTAAAGATAGTGTGTTGTTTGTCGGCGTTGAAAAGGTGACAGGACCCCCCTGTGAACTAAAGAATAATAAAGTATAATACTTGCTTACTTTTCAGCAAGGACAAAATATATGACTATCAAATTCCAAATAAAATTATATCCTGTATCCTTTGGATTCATACAAATCACTTATCCATATGGCTGATCAACATGATCGATCTCTATTTGCTCTCGTTCTCATGTCTACATTCGCTCCTCCATATACTGTTTCATTTGTTCAAATATATTTTTGGCCCTGTTTCATATTTGATCCTACCATACTTTCTTTGTTCTAAAAATTCTAGTTAATATACAGACGGTACTTCATAATGATTTTGACGGTTTAAGTGAGGAGGTCTTCGTTCTCGTTCAGTAACACAACCGTCAAAGTAGGCCCTGCTAGAAAGCCACCAACCCGATCCAGCCTCAACCTCATCCGGTATCATATTTCGCAGGTACACGTCCTTTAGAATATTAATAGGGACATTAAGTATGAAAAAAAAAACCGTTAATCAAAATTAAATTAACTTAACATTATATAAAAAACTCACATGAATAATATTCACGAAAGCATGGGTCGATAAAACTTCTTATTGAAAGGTCCATGCAAACTTTTCTTGGATAAGCAGGTGACGTTGTTTAATATTCATTCTGGCCGAATCGGAACACTCCAATATCCATGTCTAAAAAAATTGTTATCATTATTTTATTGTTACACATATACAATTTAAAATGCTCTATTATATATTATAAAAAAATTAGTACATACCTTGAATTGCCCTAGTGAATCCGAAATTGAATACGATTTCTTATCATCTTCGTTTGTCGGCTCAGTGGCATATAAGGGAAGCCAACGTTTAACGTTTGCATCCCTTAGTTGATAGTACAATGTAGGCCAAACATAAGAACCCCAAGGATAGTCGTCCCAACCATCTCTATCATTTGCCAACCTTAAAATCCAATTAGGGACCGCACGTCTATCTCCACTAATCCTAATAACCTATACTGTAAAATGCCTATGCAACAAAGGCTGACAGCATCGTCGTCGTGTAATTTTTTAAATAACTTGCTCTCAATCAAATCTTCAACATCTTTCCCGGTTATACGTTTACCATCTAAACATGACGGAAACACCCGTCGCCTAAAAGGAAATAGGCTTATCCTGTCGTCATTAGTATCGGAATAACTCTACCCATACTTTAAGCCAATAAATAGACAAAATTTTTTCTTCACAAAAATTGTATTGAAATTACTCATTACTTATGAAGAATATAAAGGAACATTTTCATTTTCACCACCTACTAACAACATTTGACGACCTAACATAAATTGTATTAAAATACAATTTTCAGTCCAATCCTCTAAATTTAAAAACCACCAAAAACAACTGTTCCTAAATAATTTTTCCCGTCGAGTGCCCCTAATTAGTTTTCTATTTTTTTTAATCAAACTCATTCTACTTCTACAGTGTTAGAAACGAGGTACCAAATATAATTAATTGCATTATATTATACGCATATATAACATAAAAAAATATTCTACACGGTAACCAATTAAAAAAAATTATACCTCGTAGTTGCTCAAATCCATCTTATAAAACCACTGTATTAAAACTAAAATTTTAGAGAACCGTCGTGCAAACTAACTCAAAACACCAGAGAAACTAACAAACGATACGTTCACTGCTATTTGCTTTTCAATTCAACTATGAATTTTACATTCATTCAAGTTTCATTTATATGCTTAGAATTGTGAAAACCAACAAATTCATACCGATAGATATGACATTTCATTGCCATGCATACGTCTTTTCCTTGCATAGAATGGTAAAATCATCAAAAACCATCTCAACTCTGAAAATTATGAGCGATCAATCAAGAAAAAGACTAATAAAAAAAATTAAAAATGTTCTTACTCAATAAGGTGCTTTGCGATCAACTTTTTTTCATTTTTTTTTAAATTCAGTAAGTTGAATGAGATTGCGACACGTGTTCTTCGAGTTTCTCAACTCGCCAGTTTAGCGCGATCAACATGTTGATATGGGAAATGATTTTTCACGGTTGGAGCAAAAAAATGGGATTTGATTTTGGTTGTTTGGTATTCATTTTTCCCAACACAATCCGGCAACAAAACCTAACCGGCGGACACAATCCTTCATACCAACACACCGCGCCACATGTTCTTTATAAACTACATCATCATCCTCCGCCATTAAACGGTGAAGCTCGAACATGTGACCAATTTCAGATCATGTAGCTTTTTCTTGTATTGGTGTTCAAGATCCGGCCATAGTCCATCGCCAAAACCCATCACACTATCTCGAAATCTGATATGGGTTTTTGAGATAATGAAAAATGAATTTTCATAAATATATATTGAAATGAAAGTATGAAACAGAGGGTGTGTGGATGATTTGGGGTTTACAAAATTTTCATATATCTAATGTTTTGAGATTTTGGGAAACGGTCAAGATTTAGAAAAAAAAAAGCTTCAACTTTGTATTGTAGATACCGTGATGGTGGTAAAAGGGTCTTGCTTTTGCTCATGGTGATGCTAAAATGGTAAAATAGAAAAAAAAAGTCAACATTTTGACCAATTAAATGGTGTCAATGATAGAAAAAAGAGTATTAATTTTGATAAGGTTGTTATAAAATAGTGAGTAATCCCTGCAGTTTTTTTCTTTGTGATGATATAAGGTACTTAGTGGAATATTTATAAAACTGATGCTTGGATTTGTACTAATGTAGTGTTCGTATTTTTTTATCTAACGAGTATATGTTGGATGTATTGTTATAAATTTGGATAACTGATGCATTTTGGTTTTGTTTGAGTAAAAGCTCTTATGGATAGATGTTGGGTTTTTATATGAATCATGGTATTTGTTGTTTATAATTTATTGATCGATTAATGTTATTAAAAAGCCGGAAAATAACAGGTGGTCGAAAAATTAAGAGGTGACCAGAATTATTGAGAGGTTGCTGGAAAAAAGAGATTGAAGATGAATGATGTTGAAGATAAGGGTATTCTCGTCATTTAACCTTTTTAGGCATGCAACATAGGATTTTAACCTGCTATTTTAAGTTGTAATATAGAGAGTAATGTAAACAACCGGTCACGCAAATATGAGTAATGTGGATGAACAATATGGAACTCTAGTTACTTAGGCCAACTTTTTTGAAAACTTTAGTATCCTACTTGTGTATTAACCCTATTTAATATGAAGGGGAAGGATTCTGCAGTTATTTAACCTCTTTGGAATTTATTCAGATGAGAAAACCAAAAGCCTCTGTGCTTTAATTCTTCCGTGAATCAAGCAATTTCATTCTCACAAAATTGTATTTGTGGCTTCAAAATTCAAAACAATTACTCATTAAGATCTTCATTGCTATGGCTATTATCTTCCTTTCTCCGCTTAAATTAGCAACTAGTGTTTCAATCTCTTTTTTTATTAATATCTTTTAGTTTTGACAGGTTGATTTGAAGGTGTCGAGATAAACCCGACTGAAGAATGAATTTCAACATGTATCTATAATTCTAACTCATGTTTGGGTTGGTTCATTCAAGTAAAATCCATATTTTCTGTTGCTTAATTATATTTTTAATAAACAATTTCATTATTATATATATATATATATATACTATATTAGGGATGAAACGCTGCCGTTTTTGGCAGCTTTGCTACAGTACCCGGCCCATTGGGCTCCCATTTTGGGCCGGCCCATTTGGCAAATTTTTTTTTTAATTTTTTTTTGTGTGTAGGCAATGTAAAAAAAACCGCTCGGCATAAAATAGAAAAAAAAACTACAAAAATATTAGATTATATAACAGATTAAAAAACATACTCGCGACATGAGGCCCAACACATAAGCCCATATAAAAAAAACTATTAAACATGAGACCGAAAAAATAAATCCGCACAAATAAAAAATAGAAAAAAATAAAAATAAAATTTTAACGCAAAAATTAACCCGCACTATTAAACATGAGACCGAAAAAATAAACCCGCACAAAATACAATAAAAAAACGCTATGCATTAACGCGCGATTCTCATTTAAAGCCCATGTTCCCATAAAATTATATTAAAAAAAAAACCCGTATAGCCAAAAAAAGAAACCTTTAAACATGAGATCCCCCACATAAGCCCATATAAAAAAAAACAAACTATTAAGACGAGGATTGGGCTAGGAATGCTACGCCAGTTGTTTCTAAAGGTGTTGATCAAGTATGAAGTGTAATGATGAAACTTGCTGGAAAGTTTTTTTTCCGTTTTTTATAACATTATAGTTACCTTGGACTAAATTTGTTGTAGTATATGATTTTAGTGCGAAGTCATTTACAATTGTATTCTAGAGCCAACTATCTATAGGACTCTATTATCCCGCGGCTTTTCGACTTCAGGTTGATTTGATCCTCATTTAAAAAAAAACGTGCTCTGCGGCGAAGCGCTGGTTAAAAATCTCGTTTAATATGAAGGGGAAGAATTCTGCAGTTATTTAACCTCTTTGGAATTTATTCAGATGAGAAAACCAAAAGCCTCTTTGCTTTAATTCTTCCGTGAATCAAGCAATTTCATTCTCACAAAATTGTATTTGTGGCTTCAAAATTCAAAACAATTACTCATTAAGAGTATATCTTCATTGCTATGGCTATTATCTTCCTTTCTCTGCTTAAATTAGCAACTAATGTTTCAATCTTCTTTTTTATTAATATCTTTTAGTTTTGACAGGTTGATTTGAAGGTGTCGCGATAAACCCAACTGAAGAATGAATTTCAACATGTATCTATAATTCTAACTCAGGTTTGGGTTGGTTCATTCAAGTAAAATCCATATTTTTTGTTGCTTAATTATATTTTTAATAAACAATTTCATTATTAGTACTATACGAGTTTAGAATTTCGTTATTAGTACTATTTGAGTTTAGAATGAATTAGGTATAAAAATGTTTTTGCGACTAAGTTGTTTATATTCTATATATGAATTTTAGCCCGAATTCACAAATTAGTGATACATGATTAAAGGGGGATTGTGTTAGCTTAGGTGTTGGATTTATGAGTTTAAGTGAAAATTAAAAAGCTAATAAGTTCATTTTTATGGCAAATAAGCTATAAGCTCAAGTTGTTAATAAAGGAAAAACTTATGGTTGTTTTGAAGTTCTTAAGTGAATAGTATTTTTTTTGTTAGAATTGCATGTGTACCAGATTATGTGGAACAGTAATTTGGGTTGTGTGATCCCTTACTGAGAATCCTCTTGAATATAACAATTAAAATTCTAATCTAATTCTGAATCCCCTGAACCGTTTCGGATAAATAAAACAACATCGGTGCAACAGCGTTAAAGGTTGCAACTGCTACGCTTTCTGCCGTAAAAGTAGTTGACGATATGACTGCTGTTTCAGGAAGCGGAAATGTTCAGGTAAATTCATTGTTGTTTCATATGATAGCCTACCTGTTCTTAGATATGTACTAACGTTTTAGTCTTCGGTTTTGCAGGTAAGAGAGATAAGATACTTTGCAGACTCAACATGTATTTATTTGATGTTAAAAGGTCGTGTGAAGGTATTCAGATTATGAGCAGCCGTGATGGTGCACGGACGCTTTTATATACCGACGAAGAGAATGCCACGATGGTTGTTAGTCCATATCACAGTTAGAGAATGTCACCAAGGTAATGTATTCAATATTCTTAGCAGCTTGCTATACTTTTTCATGAGTCATTGTACTTCTTTTTATACATTTGAGTCATAAAAAGATGGTATTTTTTAAAAGAAAAAAAGCTTCACATGTGTAGAGTTTTTATAATCAGTATAATTTATCTTCTCTGCTGTATTTTCTATGATGAACTCCTTTGTCGGCCTGTGCTACGGAAACTCAGCGTGTGAGATCAACCAAAGTTGAAGTTAAAGGTGCAATTCGAGTTTATTCTTTGTTGTTTATTGTATAAGCACTGACCGGTGTTCAAATGTACACTTAAACTCAGTCCTAAGTGTTTGGGTAAAAGTGAATATGATACAGGTGGCGCAAATGCTACTACTAATGGAGGAGTAAATAAAGGCAAGATTAAAATTTGATAAATGTACTGAGTCTTGTTTTATCTGAATGAGAAATGATAGCAGAAATATAAAGTTTCTGATGTGATTTGCTAATTAAACAACCTTCAAATATTTGATTACATATTGTATTATTCTGATATTTTTTTTTATGGTTTTCAAAAGGTGACAACGAAGATTATAGTTGGCATTACTTAAAACAAATAATAAAGAGATTTAGTCGGCTGATAAGGTTCGTTACTTTACAAACAACTAGAGGTTGTCGTTGTTATGACTTTGGTGCTTTCAATTGCAATGTTGTTTTGTCTGTTTAGTGTGCATCATATTGTTAGCTACATTGTATTATCCAGAATTAGGTCCTAATGGTCTTCGGAATAAGCAAACACTTCCAAGTACAAAGATAAGTGAAGCATGTCATATTTAGTGGGGTTAGCTGTATGCAGAGAGACGAGAATAAAAAACAAGTGTCACCACATAACAATGGATTCGTAATGGGATATACAAATGTTCGTGTTGACCCATATGCGGATGTTTTTTAAAAAGCACGAAAAACGTTTCCGTCGAGCATCATCAACATCAACAAAGGCCTGCTACTTTTAAACCCACTCAATACCGTTCCCGACCATGTCATCTACTATGAGTACTACTGTAACAGCAAATGGAATAGCGTGTTCCTCTTTGGACAGGCATCTAATGCCTCAACAAATCGATGAAACATGTATGTGTACCATGGCTATTAGCAGTAAATATAAAGTTTTATTGGTACAAGATATAGCCGATCGTTTAAGTTAGACTAATTCTATGCAACATGTTTTTGCTACAACTATTAATTAAACATCAGAAAAGAATCTAGGTAACATGCATACCAGCAATAAACAAAGACGTTCTATGAAGGCACGTAAACTTATTAGTTATTATCTGACCAGCTTATTGCATACAACACATAAATGACGCTTCAAGTTATATTGATTCTTTGAAATGTGTTTTTGTTACAGGTATTATACAAACACCAAAAAGGGCTTTGGCAGTATACATGGTCACATATCACTCTTAATAAACAACCCCTTGAATATCCGCAATACATCATGTATCTGTTACTAATTTACAGACTCATTGTGCCGTAAAAAGGAAGTGTATTGCTTGAAGTTAATAGGAATAGACTTCTTTTGAGATTCTCAACTAAGGAATCCTTTTAATGGAAACTTAGTAGATTAATTATTTATGCAGGTCATGGATGAAATCATAGTATATCTATCCATGTATTGTATTATTGAATATCCTTGCCAAGGAAACACTAGAAGGGAATGAATTTCCTTTTATGACTAATTCTTAAAACGTTGAAACATAAATCAAAATACAATAAAACGTTGAAGAATGACACAAAGCTGGACCAAATTTGAAGAGAGTGTAAGAAATACTACGACAACATATGTTTAACTTTGTTTATCTCTCATCAAAGTTTTGTTTTCATGCTCTATAATGATTTCTTTATTTGCAGGTACTAGGTCAACCTCAACCACATTACATTTCATATTGATAAAGTGACCGGCATGGAAGAGTTCTTACTACTGTAGAGTAGCGCTCTTGGTGTAAGCTCCTTTTCGGTGACGGATTAAGCCTTCTGAGTTTGCACATTCACTCTACTCCAGGTCTCCTACTCTTATAAGATTGTTGCTAATTGTTCATTTTCTCTTGCACATTCAGTCACTCTGCTCCAAGTCTCCTACTCTCATAAGATTGTTGCTAATTGCTCATTTTCTGTTAAAATCTATAAAAGTTCGCCTTATGCTCTTTGAAGTAGGTGCCTTCAATCAGTTATCCAGGACATAAGTTTACTCCTCAAATATGAGGCTTATAGCTTTGTATTCTATAGTTTTGTATTCTATTCTATGCAACATTGGTTTGTTTTGTTTGCTCAATGCATATGTCTAACCAGTTCTGTTATTTTTCTTATTACGAGTATTTTTCTCAGACTTAAAAGAAAATCAGTCTAGACCTGTATAAAAAAAATCCTCAAGTTAGAATAAGTTCAACGCTTAGTTAATTAATTTGACGTTTTGATTTGTGAAGATGAAACCGTGGTCAAAAAAGCTGCACAAAGCCTTGAAAGTTCAGGTCTCCTTCATGCTGCTGGTATCACAACTTCATTGAGCAATTCAAGTCAGCAATAGTAATTTACTAATGTACGTGCTCATTACTAAAATCTGTCTACCTAGAGGTGTCCTTATATGAGGTGTTTTCTTGATAAATATATTTGTTTCTATGCAACAGGGATTTTCCAAATGGTTTGGCCCCGGTTCAACACATGATCGTGGAAGGTCTACTTAGGTCCGGAACAAAAGAAGCCAGATCACTAGCGAAAGATATTGCTATAAGGTGGGTCAGAACTAATTACGCCACCTATAAGACATCAAAAGCAATGCACGAGAAATATGATGTTATCAAATGTGGTGAATTTGGAGCCAGTAAGCTTATTTTCAACTCTTTACATAAAAAACCTTCTAATCTATCTCTTATGAGTGTTTAATTGTTTCAGATGTGTAGAAGCAAAGAATTACATGATAGAAGCATAGATACTATCTGCAATACAATCTATAAAATGAAGAGAGGACTTATAGATGGGAACACACACATATATACGTCATATACAAGATTAGAACTAACCATTACGGATAGCCGCGACATCATCGATCGGCTTCCCAATATGATTCTGGATTTGCTCTAAAGTAATCACTCTCTCATATCTCTTCCTTTTTGGCGTGGACGACCAAGCGTTCTTGAACCCTTATTCGATGTCATTGGATATATCTGAGGTATGCACCTCAGTTTTTTGTTATTTCTTAAACTTTGCCTCTAAGAAATTGGTCTGAACCCGTATCTCTGACAGGTTAAACAGATAGATGTGGGTTAAACTGATGTTAAGGGGGTGTTTGGATTAGCTTATTTTACGCGTTCACTGGCTTATTTTAATTGGGTAGTTATTGGGATTCGGCTTATGATTTTAATCAACTAATCATGATTGAAACATCAGCTATGCTCAAAAATTGTTTGTACTAACCATTACCCCGTATGTACCTGATACACCACAATCAATGTAAATGAATTCTGTTAATATTTTGTTCATGCAGATGGAATTCTGAAAATCCATGGACGGGCTATAAACCAGTTTCAGTAGCATGGACGGTGAATGTTGACAAGGTTCTTTGCTACATTAAAAGCATGTTAATGGTGATGTGAAGTAACGAGAATACAAGTTCAGATACAATCTTCGTCTGGCTGTTTATTCGTATTTGTGGCGATTTGTGGGCCTAAGCATACTGAAATTTTAACCATGTGCGTGTTTATATAATTTGTTAATTGTTGATATCGTTTGTATGTTATATTATCGTTTCTTTCTCTCACTAAGTATATCATTCATCATTTATATTATGCGTTGATAGTTTCTCTCATACACATCATTTTAGCAACAAATGAACTCTCCTATGGTTGGAGCTTGAGTTGATTGTGCAGCATATATATATCAAGATGTAGAATTGTAGATATATAAATATTTGACATTGGTCCAATATGTATTTCATGAGAAAAAGTTTAAGGAATCACTTAAATATTACTGTTCCTTTCTTAAACCTTATTCTGAAGTAGCTATATGTGTTTATCCGTCCTTTAACGCAACCTATAACTCAAAGTATTTTATACCTATATAGCTAAACATTGCTCGACACGTTTCCATTAGAATCATCATCATACTTACACATCAACAATTCACAGAATCATTACGCAATAAACACTTAGATGCAACCCGTGTGCAACGAACGACTCTCCCTGCCTAAGTTGGCATACTTTATCCAAACGCAATCAACGTTTCACAACAACATTACGCAATCAAAATTTAGACACACATTTGGGCATCACAAGAGTCATTTCACAACACCAACGGTACAATACATTCCGCACACAACTATTGCATACAACCCGTGTGCAACGCACGGGTCTGAATGCCTCGTATAAAATGAAGAGAGATGTTTACAAGGAGTGATTTGGTGACTTTTAAATTTTTGATCCAATCTCACCACGTGCCGCATTAAGAATGGCCAATCAATATTCATTTACACATTATCTCTTAAAATACATATATAAAAGAAATAATATTATATGTTAGGTTAGGTTGTTGATAAATAATACAAAAATTGAGAGTGGCTGTATGTATTAGTTGTATAGGTAAATGAATAAAAAAATAATATTTTAATAAATGTACACAATAAGAAACACTAGCTAAACAAGATAATCCAGAGGTCGGGGAGGATTAAACAAGAACTTAGCCATTTTATTTAGAGAGAGAAAAAGGAAAGATGTGTATGTGTTTTAGAGAGAGAAAGAACACACACACACTTTGGTGAAATGATACAAATGAATCCTCACCCCTCCATGGAAGTATGGAGAGGGTATTTATACGTCAAGACAAGGGAAACTATTCTAACTTAACAATTCTAGTCCCTGCATGTCTTGCCTAATGAAAACTAGTGTAATTCTGTATTAGTCAACATATTTTAAGGCTAACAATCTTCCCCCAATATATGGACATACGAAATTACTTACAATGTTCCTATCAAGTACAATTATAACACAATAAGGACTTCCAAAGTGCTTCTAATGCTGAAGATGACATTTGTGACTTCCTGATACTTGTACTCCAGCTTGGATCTTCTGTGTCTTTACTTATTCTGGAACCATTGTTGTATGCATGAGTTGGATTAACTTCCCCCCAATTCATGCAGCATGTCTTGAAAAGCTTTCTTCATAGACTCATTTTTGGCGAAGTTTTTAAATCAGCTTCCCCCCAAACCAACATCCCTATCTTGAGCAGATTCTGAAACTTTGATGTAGCTAGAAAAAACTTCTATTTGTCATTAGCGTGCACATCGGAATTTTGTAGAAGTAGAAAACCACATCAAATACTACTGCTACTTGTCATTAGGTCTTGTGAATATTCGTTCGGAGGTACATGCAAGGAATCAGCAACAATTCTTCTCACGTATGCATAATACTTCACAAACCACACTAAGTAAAGTAGTATACACTACTTCCCCCTGGAAGTTGACATAGTAACATCAAAGTCAACTAAGTCTCGGATGTACACGTTTTTCCCCCATGATGGTTTCGAACTCTCGGAAGCATCATTGACGTGTACGCACATATACTCGAGAAGTTCTTGTCTTAAGCAACAATCTTGAAAAGTTATGAAAGACATTGAAGAACTTTGAAGGATTTTTCTTAGACTATGAAGTACCATTGACGTTCTGTAGCTTCAATTATCCCGTAAGAATTGCTGATCACATCTCATCCTTTAAACTCTCTGGCTAACTTACCAACCTCGTATTCTGTCGGCTATTGTTGTGATCACTTGGTGAAGTAAACCCAATATACCCAACTTGAAAATGAAGTAGAATCCCCTAAATTTGTTACTTAATCTTGCACTGTTGTTGATTGAAGAACGGTGCAAGATTAAATCTATAAGTACTCTATACTCAACCAGAAAAGTATAAGAAGTACAACACCTCTTGAAATTATCCACATCGACATCTGCGTGTGACACTGAGTACTACAATGTAACTCCTTTAAGTGATAGCTATAACCCGTGAGCACTACAATGTAACTCCTTACATCAGGAAATAACTAGATAATCCAAGTCTTAATCATAAGCTGTATACGTTCAAGCAAGTCATCAATCGATAGATTGGGTTTGAAGAAAAGGGGTAGAAAGTAGAAGGAAGTCTCGATGATGAAATAAGTAGACGCCTTCGTGAAACCCAACTTCAATCTCAAATAAGGGATACCAAATCAACTTCGTGATCACTTGTCATCGTAATCTGAATCTTTAGCCGTTTGTCATTTTAGTGAATCTTATTCGGATCGTTTTTAGTGTTATGTATCGTGTTTGTTGTGTTGTTTTTGGGCTTTGAATGATTAACGGTTGTTAATTATGAATGTGGGGACTAACAGTGCAATAACGATGCACTTTGGAGGGCTAACGGCTGAATTATAACTTGTAAGGACTAACGGTGTAAACTGGTTTCAACTTGAAGGGTTAATAAACAAAGAAAGGACTAATGGTGTAATTGTAATAACCTTCCAGGGACTGCATGTGCCATATTCCAATTCTTGTTAATTAATGCACCAAATTCCCTCCAAACTATATCTTCTACGTTTTTGAAATTTGTAAAATGCAACGATTGTATTTTAGTTCTTTCTAGTTTGTACGGTGATCGTCGGTAACATGTGAATATACCACGATGATCGAAACGAGTTCACGATCGCAATGGTATATGAAAGAAGTCCCGTAGTTAACCGACACTCGAAACCGAAAAACCCAAAAATTACTTAGTTGTTCGGTTCACACTATCTTCTTAGTTGTTCGGTTCACAAGTTGTTTGGTTCACAAGTTGTTCGGTTGATGAAGTTGTTCGGTTCACAAGTTGTTCGGTTGATGAAGTTGTTCGGTGTACTATCGTCCTTTTCTTCTTTCCGTCCTTGTCTCGTTCAAACCGTGTGGAAACAAAACAAAGAAACCCAGAAAAAAACTTCGTAGATAAGTTTGAAAATAAGCTCTTTCCACCACAAAAATAAGCCACGATAATGGTACACAATAAGCTGCTTGACTTTTTGTAGAAACAAAGCTTATAAAAGAAGGAAAACAAAAAAAAGAAACGTTTGTTAAGAAGAAAAAAAACGTGGTCTCATTTTTCTTGACAAACCAAAACGCACCATGAGTTAACCAATAAGCCCAGAATGAAAATTTTGAACAGAAAGCCCAAAATATTTATGATGTTATCCAACGTTTTTGTATCTAAGAAAGATTTGAGTGTGTTCAAATAAGCAAAAAAATGAGAGTTAAAAACAATAACTCGAATGAAAAGAAAACAAACTTAAGCTACAATAAGCTGAATCCAATAAGCTTAATACAACCACAAACACAACCCACACAAATACAATACACCCCCGGTTCGCTCTTGATACCAATTGTACACAATAAGAAACACTAGCTAAACAAGATGATCCGGGGGTCGGGGAGGATTAAACAAGAACTTAGCCATTTTATTTAGAGAGGGAAAAAGGAAATATGTGTATGTGTTTTAGAGAGAGAAAGAACACACACACACACACACTTTGGTGAAATGATACAAATGAATCCTCACCCCTCCATGGAAGTATGGAGGAGGCATTTATAGGTCAAGACAAGGGAAACTATTCTAACTTAACAATTCTAGTCCCTGCATGTCTTGCCTAATGATAACTAGTGTAATTCCGTATTAGTCAACATATTTTAAGGCTAACAATAAAAGATTGGGTTATGATAGATTGTTATTAACATGGTCTTATAGATTAATTACAGTACGCTCTTAAAAGAAAATTACTTCTTATAATTTAACTTGTCTTTTTATCTACTCCCTCCGTCCCAAAATTATTATCCCCTATTGAATTTTCAAGTCTTATTCTTCCAACTTTGACCTAAAATATGTTTGTTTGTATTATATAATACTTGATGAAAATCATAACTATGAAAATACATTTAAAAAACAATCAATTCATTTACTTTTCATTAAGTATTATATAACACAAACAAAAATATTTAAGGTCAAAGTTGAAAGAAAAAGACTTAAAAAGCCAATAGGGGACAATAATTTTGGGACGGAGGGAGTACTTCATATCTGTTTGGAAAGAATTTTTAGGTTTTAACAAACAATTTTCTTTGATACATAATGTTTAACCTATGTTATGTTGTTAACGAGTTTTGAAATTCGCGTTTCTCGACGGGCCATTTATTAATTGTCGACATTGTCATTGTTGTGATATTTTTGTCTAAGTTCGTGGAGATAAAATATATGTTTGGTATTCTGGATCGGGTTGCGTTAGTGAGCCGGGTTCAAAAAAGTGGTTAGTAACCGGACCAGTCCACACATACAAGCCCAACATCAGGCCTAACGTCGGCTCAACCAGATCCAACGTCAAGCCCAAAAGTGAGGCCTAAAATTGAGGCTTTATATAAACTAGTACAAACATCAATTATATAATAAACCACTTTAGACCATGTTTATTGGTGATTTTCTCTTCCAACCGGTTGGGTAGAAAGGACACACAAAATCATTATAATATTAAAAGTACATAAAAGGAAGAAAGAGATGCAAACGATCGGTTCATGGGGTGACTCCTAAACATGTGATCCAACCTCGCCACATGTCGCACTAAGATTGGTTGTATAATTTACCTTTTATTTTGATTCTCTACATGGTCTTCATCTTCATCACTTCTATTTGCTTTCATTGTGATTCTTCTAATAAATAGTAAAAAATAAACTGTTGGCTTCATTCCGGCGATGTTTGGATGGATGGAAAGCAAAAGACCAGTTTTTGTTTGGATGGAAAGCTGTAGAGGAAACGTGATCAGGGGGCTGCACTCGTGCCTGCAGTTATGTTCCTGGCTTAATTTCTATTCGAATATCTGGTTGCATCTGCATGAGGAAAAATTGATTGGCACCCGGTCTCGTTGAAGCATTGTTGATATGGGTTATTTCTTTTGTGTAAAAGAAATATGAATAAGTCAAAGGGATTTGCCTTGACACCGATTTTCATCATGAGGTATTGGGGATTTGCCTTGACACCGATTAGAGTAAATATAATTATATATTTGGTTGGGTTGGGTTGTTGATAAATTATAAAAAGGTTGAGATTGATTGTATGTATAGATTGTATATGTGGAGGAGTTAGAAAATAGTATTTTAATAAGAGATTGGGTTGGAGAATGTTATGAATAAACATAGTCTTAGTATACCTTGTATGTGAGAGAGAAAATGTACTATGTGAGAGAGAAAATAGGGGCTAGTAACTTTCCGGTGAGAGAGTGGCGTAAGAAATACCAATCGAGAGATAGTAGGCACATTGGAAATAGAGAGGAATACAATGGTAAGCGACTAGGAACCAACTATATCGGTGGAAAACGCAACTCAATGGTATCGTTTATGTTTTTCAATTTTCCAAACGAGTGGGGGATGGGGAATCTATGGATGATGTTCAAGAAATATGGAACAGTGTTTGATATGTATATGGTACAAAGACGACTGCGTAATGGACAACGATATGGTTTTGTTAGATTCAAGCTAGTTGATGATGTGAATGTTCTACTAAGAAGATTGCGGGAAATCAAAATAGGAGAAGTATTCTTGAAGGTGTTTATAGCTTTTAATAGGAGATCCTCCGGTGGTCTCGAAAAGGAGTACATTAATGGCGGGGATAATAGAAAGCGTGTGAGTAATGGGTATGACCGAAACAAAGTAAGAAGCCACAATAGGATAATGGATGAACGCAGGTTTGTAGACGTGGTCAATGTGGATAGAAGAGATAAGAATAAAATGGAGATGGATAAGGAAGAAAAGAAGGAGGAATACACGAAGCAAGAAGAGAAAAATGCATTGAAGGAGGAAGATGAGGAGGTTAGAAGGATAGAAGTGAACGGCGAAGAGACTAACATGGCATTGTTCAACAAATGTTTAATTGGTGAAAAACCTTTGTTATCTTACGAAACTCCCCAACTTCTGTAGTGAGCAAGGGTTAAACAAGGTTGAAGTCAAGATGCTCGGGGGTTTGGAGATCATGATGATATTCGATACTCCGGAAACCGCCACAAACATTCTGGGTAATATCGAGTGTAACAACTCGTATTTTACGATCAATATTAAATTTTGACTCCGTTCCTATTTTTGCTTTGAATAAAATTTTTGTGTTTTACTTGTTAGCCGATTTGGTGAAAATCGTCATTTTTAGTTATTTGAGTGTCGTGCTTCGGATATTATCCGTTAAGCGTTTTAAGAAATTAAAATTTTCATATTATTTCTCTGGAAGTCTAATTATTTTATTTTTAGTATTCCGTGATTTTTCCCGCGTTTTAGCCGAAACCGTGTCAAAATCGTATTTTACATTTTATAATACTTTAACTAAATGTTTTAACACCAAATAATATATATAAATAATTAAACCAAACACCCATTTTCTTTTAATTATCTCCTACAAAACATTAAACCAAACACCCTTCTTAATTTTAGTCTCCATCTAAACTCAAAAACAAACACTCCCTTTGGAAATTTATTAAACATTTGACCATCTATAAAAGGATTTGACTCTTCTAAAAACACACATACTCAGTTATAAAAAAATTCATCATGTTCTTTTCTCTCTCTGGTTCGACGAGTACTCCACAAAAACCATCAAGAAACAAAAACTTTTCCTCCAAATCTCTTCCATTTGATCTTAAATCAATCCCAAATCAACCCCTAATCATTCCCCAACAACAATTAACCATCATACATCAAGTTTAAAAAGTTTTTGATTTTATTGATTCTTGATTTTTAAGGGTATGATCTAATTAAAGAAGAATGGAGTAATAAGGGTTTATAATTAAGTGTATTGACTTAACTCCTTTTAATACATATAAATATATAATAAATATATATAAATATATAATAAATAGGATAATATCAATAATAGTAGTATAGTATTACCGGAAGTATCGGTCTCTCGCTTTGTTACCCACAAAGTTTAAAACCGGACCCGGGTCGTTCTTCCCTTATATATTGATTGCATGTGCTTGACTTTATATCTAGAATCCATGAATTATATTGCATGTTGAATTTTTGATGTGGATCATTGTTTGAGATGATTAGTGAATGGGTGATTGTCGAGTTTTAATACACTATAAAATATACGATATAATATAACTCAACAAGAGCAATTAAGAAAATTCCCTAAGGAAAATTCACTCTTTAAAATATATATATATAATATATAATATACGTATGTTTACCGGAAAGTATGATTTCCCGGGTCGTTTTCCCAACGATTTGAGAAATTGAAACCTCGCTTGATATTGGATACTGATTTGAATGGGTTCGAAGATTGATTGGGTTTTCTATAACTACTTAATTAAAAACAAGCAATTAAAATCAATTAAAGTACTTAACAAATAACGGGAAACAAATAAAACGCGACAATTAGGCAAGTAAACTAAATTTTACTCCTAAAAATGTAAACTAAATTTCTAAACCTAAGATAGGACAAAAGAAAATTTTAGGAAAAAGAAAAACATTTTTTTGATTATTTTTGAATTTATTATGAATTAAAAACTAATTTAATCTAATTAAATCTTAAAAAATAGCAAATTAAGTACTAAAAATTTGGAAAAATAATTTTTAAACTTAGAAAAGTCTAAAATAACATAAAAACTCAGAAAACTATTTTTAACTATTTTTAAAATTAAAATCCTATTTTTAAAATTAAAAATAAAAGCTCAAAAATGAAAATTAAGATCTAAAAAGTGTAAAAATGATTTTACTGAATGTAAACCTAAAGCTATTTTTTATAAAACTAAAAACTATTAAAAATAAACTAATTGATAAAAAATTACGAAAAATTCAGGAAAAATCTAAAATGTAACAAAGATTAATAGAAAATTATAAGATTCAACTCAGCTTATTAAATAAGCTGAGTAAAGAGCTTAAAAGGCTACGGCTTATTAGTAAAATAAGAAAAGGAAGTGTGATTAACAAATAAATGTTGCAAGTTATGACAAGTGAAAAGTCCCAAGGGTAGTGGTAAGGCGTGTGGTTTGTGTAAGTGAGGTCTCAGGTTCGAGGGTGGCTTACACCCTTTTTGCACTTTTTTTTTATTTTTTATTTTGATTAAAAAATGAATATTGGAACTTATAGAAGACTAGTTTTTAAACAACTTTAATAAAAAGAAAACTAGCTGAAAACTTAAAATAAGCTCTTAATCAG
>BQNB010039597.1:0-47960 GCA_026074375.1 Tanacetum coccineum
TCTAGGAAGAGATAAGCATTATCTCTTAACGCGTTTAGGGTTCCTTAATCTTATAAAAGGAACGTAGAATAGTATTGTAAAGTGAGGTGTTGATTGATCGTTCACAATCAAATAGTAATAGTAATAGCAAGTTTAGCATTTTGTTCTTGTGTTCATCTTGGTATAGATATTGATATTCCGCGTCAATATTTGTATTCTCGGTTATTGTCTCTCATAGTTTCTTTGGATTCATTCAGAGAACTATAAGTCGTTTAAGGCTCATTGAGATCCTGTTGATAAGGACCTACAAAACAAGATGGAAACAAGAAGGATCAAAGTCGTCATTATGGGATTCTACAAGATGTAGGAGAAAATGAAGACTTGGTCAAAAAGAGATAAAGATGAAAAGATATCAAGATAAACATTAGATGATTTACTTATTTAATATCTTTTATTAGTTTCCATGTAAACCTTAACCTCTTTATACTATAAAAGGAGGTCCATGCATATAGTTTTAGGGTGCCAAAAAGTGTGTGTACACCAAAGCTGTAAAACGTGTTGTGTGTGTGGGTTTACACGTCCCACAAGAGATAAATGTTAGCATGGTGGTGTAGCCCCAAGGATCTTATGATTCCTGTTGATGTAACCGTCTTACCATTGATCAGGTAAGATTGGGGCTTACCTGAAGATCGTTTAAACTCTTGTTTGTTTAGAACATGATCTAGGATGAATTAATAACAAAGGCGGAATATTCAAACGTTGAATCATTGCTATTAATACAAGGTTTTTCATCATCATCACCTAAGATACATGACTACTACAAGCCCCAATCTTACCTGATCAATAGTAAGACGGTTACATCAACAGGAATCATAAGATCCTTGGGGCTACACCATCATGCTAGAATCTATCTCTTGTGGTACGTGTAAACCCACACACACAACACGTTTTACATCTTTGGCGCACACACACTTTTTGGCACCCTAAAACTATATGCATGGACCTCCTTTTATAGTATAAGGAGGTTAAGGTTTACATGGAAACTAATAAAAGATATTAAATAAGTAAATCATCTAATGTTTATCTTGATATATTTTCATCTTTATCTCTTTTTGACCAAATCTTCATTTTCTCCTACATCTTGTAGAATCCTATAATGACGACTTTGATCCTTCTTGTTTCCATCTTGTTTCATTCATGTTTTGTCTTATCAACTCAAATATAATTCCCAACACTTTATAAGTTTATAAAAAATGTATCTCTAAGGATATTTTCCGTTAAAGCATTTATTCGATCTATTACAAGTACACAACCAAACACCTCACGAAATAGGAAGATGAAAACACTCAAATCACTCAACTAATCTATGTGGTAACATGTAACTAATTCGCTCAATTGCTCGGTCATGATAAGTATTCTATCATAAGCTTGGGAAGGATACACATCTCCACCGCTAAAGCTAAGGAGTAACAAGTTTATAAAGGTAAATATGGGTTTTTGTATGGAAAGGCATACGGATGATCATTCTATAATCTTTCACCAGAAGTACCATTCCAACAAGGCAGATCAAGCACACATACACACCCGAATTGCCAGGATAGACATGAGTGTTCGATCACATCCCCATTTGAATTTAACCAATGGTTAGGATAAAGAATGATATAGGGTAGGAACCTTCTAACTTTCACCAAAAGTCATAAACCAACGAGGTACAAGACATGCATACATGGCCGTATCTACGGAATAGACATGCATGTTCATATAGATCCTCATTCGCATAAAACCAGTGGCTAATCATTAGGTGAGAGGGAAGTAAATTGTTGTTAAATAAAAACCAAGAAACAAATAGATTAAGACTTAAGATACAAGTTGCTAGACACTTATTTCCTGACCGTTACCATGATAAAGACACAACTATTTACAACATCTTGATCATTGATAAAAAACAATCAACCTAAGTTGGCGTTCCCATAACGATCAACTTCCTAATCATC
The DNA here is from genome assembly GCA_026074375.1 of Tanacetum coccineum. Classification (NCBI taxonomy): domain Eukaryota; kingdom Viridiplantae; phylum Streptophyta; class Magnoliopsida; order Asterales; family Asteraceae; genus Tanacetum; species Tanacetum coccineum. The sequence goes on from BQNB010039597.1 coordinate 1,974, forward strand.
CCATAACTTTACATACTCTATAAGGCAAGTGGCGATATCTTCCACTTTGTACAATACTCTACATCGTTGAATTTTTTCAAACATATCAATGAATAATCGATCTTTCGTGTAATTCCTTCGGTAATGCTCTTTGCGAAACGATTATCTTCTAACTTCTCTTTTTGTTGCAATTTTTCTCATTTTTTCGTTTTTTTTATCATTTTTTAATACCTATACTTCAAATCTCAGTGTAGTTTCACCGTCTTCACGATCATAATAATTCTGGATAATTCATTCGGTAGTTCTTCATTCTTCGGATTCATCATTGATTGTGATGGTAGTAAAATCACATGAGCTTTGACTACTAATATACATTCCCATTTGCAATGTACAAATTTCCAACCACATCAAAGATAGAAAATGACACAAGACTCGGGAAATACAAACTTTACACTTTAAGCAACTAGCAACTGCAAATTAAACTTAATATAACAGGGTAGGTTAAGGTGTAATGGTGTAACAAAACAAATAGTTGGTGTAAATTCCTAAAGGATTGGCTCTACGGGTTGTTCTAGTGGATCATCACTCTAAAGATGAGAGTGGAAAAGGGTTTAAACGGGAGGTCAACTAACCGGTGTAGTTAGTTAATAAGCAACATGTATAGGCAATTTTGGTGTAATCCTAAAATTTACCAACTTAAACAAGTCACTCCAATTAAATTCATAATACTCATTATTGTGGTCTTAAGTGATATACCAAGCCAAGTTCTAAAGTTTATAACATCACCGGCACACTCATTATTTGTAGAATTTGGGTAAACATTTGGAAACGGAAAGGTTAAATCCTCACAATATCTAACAAGGGTTGTTGTGTGCGGGTTATGTAACATGTAATTTCACAAAAGTATGCTTGAATTGGTTTTAAATTTGAGCATAATTTAAGCCTTTTATTGTGAAAATTAGGACAAGTAAACATTCTAATTCCATCCCCCACTTGAATTATACAACGTCCTCGTTGTATATATAAGACATTAAATACAGGAATTTAAAAAGAATTAGAATGAGAAACTCCCTTGATATTTTCTCGGTAGATTCTCCAAGTTGTGTTTATGTGCAATATTGTGTGTTGAACAGCCGTCTTGAGGTTTTCAAGACTCCAACACTTCAAGATTTCTTATGTAAATTGTCCACCAATATTTGTCGATACCTTCACGAGGTCCTGTATAAATTCTTAGAAAACAAATGCAATTATATCTCCGTGTATTCATTTGGTTAGACTCGAAATAAATACCTAAAACTATACAGGAAGTCGATACGCCGTATCCATACCCCAGGATACGCCGTATTGATACCTATATCGAATACGCTGTATTCGTTTAACGAGTACGTCATATATATTATGCTGAAAATAAAGACTGGATAACATCCATATAGTCAATACGCCATATCCATGGGGTTTGGATACGCCGTATAGACAGTCTGGGAAGACAGATTCGATAAAAATTGAAAATACATTCCGGGGTCTATGTGAATACGTTATGGTTGACCACGTGACCAAGGAAATGCACTTCTTCCAACCAAAACTCACACTTAGAAAACTTAGCATACAACTTCTCCTTCCTCAGTGACTCCAACACTAACTTCGCATGAACTTTATGTTCCTCCTTTGACTTTGAGTAGGCCAGAATGTCGTCAATGAATACGATGACAAACCTACCTAAGTACGGTTAGCAAACCCGGTTCATTAAGTTCATGAAAACTGCTGGTGTATTGGTTAGCCCAAAAGGCATAACTGTATACTCAAAATGTTCGTATCTCATTTGAAATGCGATCTTTGGAATGGCATCCTCATGCACTCATAGCTGATGATAACCTGACCGAAAATCTATCTTTAAGAAAGGACACACTCCTCGTAACTGATCAAACAAGTCATCAATCCTAGGGAGTGGATAACGGTTTTTTTTAACAGTTAATTTGTTCAACTCCCTATAATCGATACACATACGAAAAGAGCCATCCTTCTTCTTAACAAACAACACTGGTGCTCCCCACGGAAAATGACTAGGTCGTATGAAACCTTTGTCTACTCTTGAAGTTGTTCAGACAATGCTTGCATTTCCGAGGGTGCTAGACGATATAGAGACTTCGCGACTGGCGTCGCTCCAGGAACTAAATCTATACGGAACATAACTTGTCGTTGCGGTGGTCATTGACAAGTCTTCCGGAAACACATCAATAAAATCTCGTACGACAGAAATATCACTCAATTCCGATTCACCTACCTTTGTGTTCATTAAGGTTTTCACGACTCCTTGAGTACGTTCACCATGAACCCGAAGTATCTCTTCACCTTCCAACGGTATCCTAACCACCTTCTCATGACATACTATCACAAACTTCCTCTTTGACAACCAGTCCATTCCCACAATCACATCAAAGCTTCCACGACTCAACGGTATCAACGAACTCCAAGGGTTACGAACAATCGAATAGGATAACAAACGAATATCGAGTCAAAGGCTAGAATGCATATAGGAGATTCCACATATGCAAATAGACGTGGATCAAATGACATAAGAATCCTTTGAAAGAAAGGATACGTATATGCACCGAGTAAACACGCGAACGAAAAAAAATCAACAGGCGTACCACGACAAAAGAACACATAAAAAAAATTCAATACGAAAGACGAAAATTCTTATACCAATTATCGACTTTACTCGAAAGACCAAATTAAATAATGTTTTTATAAAAATCAATTTAAAATAAAGAAAGTCACTTTAAGTATAAAAATCATTTTAAATAATAAATAAAATTGTCTTAAATGTAATCTTTATAAAATTCATTCTGGTTGTCATAAAAATCTAGAGATGGTTATCTAATGGTGTATCGCACCTTACCACTATGAATCACTTTAAACCTGCTTTTTATAATAAAATAAAATCTATTTAACCACTAAACAGTTTTTATATCCTATTTGCATAGGCCATTTAAATATATTCTATTTATAAAGATCATTTTAAACACTGTTATCCCAAACATAAACACAATACTTCAAAAGGGCTTTCTATAATTAGACATCAATTATAAAATTTGTTACCTCAAATAAAGGACACCATAATACCAACATGGACAGTAAATACACCACATTGTTACGACTCTAACACAATTCTATTGTTTGATAGAACGAAAGTAATTACCAGGAACCATATCACTTAAAATAAAATTCAAACGAACTCGTACAAGAAAAAAACTCATGCAAGATGTTACGCTACTCAAAAGAAAAACGTAAGGTGTTATACCATAATAACATCAACAGAGCAAACTAAAGCATCCGATATAACACATCGCACAACGGGTTACGAAAAACAATGTGAATATACAAAGATGGGAGTATTGAGCCACACTAATTTTGTTAGGAACAATTAGTGCTTAAATGAAGAACCTTTTGATACTCATCCGAGTAAATAATGTTAACGAAAGATACTAACGAAGTGTCATTATATTCCGAAAGATCAGATCCGAACAACCAATATACATCAAGACGTCGAATAGGAAATTCAGGTATCTCCTTTACTAACAAAGTACGATGAAGGGATGCTATGGCTTAGACTTGGAAATCAAACAAAAACGAGCAAATGAGCAAACCTCTATAATAGTAATCCTAGGTATCCGCAAATATTAGATAGAGAGAAATTACTATGTTATATAACCTTATTAACATATCCTCCAATTATGGTAAGAAGTATACTATTATTATCCATGACCCTCCATCCTTATCAGGAATACACATATAAAAAAAAGATTACACTACCACCTTACAACGAAACACAAATAAATGCAATTCTATGTCACAAGTCTATGTGTGATGCCTTTATAATTATGTTGGCACCATTATTATAAGTGCCTCCTTCACATGTGTACTTACTCCTATGTCTACCATTTTCAATCAGTATATTCCACATATAAGCACATATACCACATTGCACATCTTAAACCATTCCAACTTAACACATAAAGGACGCTCTATCAAATAACTACTTACTTATATCAAAATAAAATCGAAACAACATAAAAGAACGAAACTCTCGCAATGACTCCCAAAATAAAAAATATCCGAAAGAAATAATCAATAACAACATGAAGAGGTCAAGGGCGGGATAAACTTATGCTGGGCCTCGCTTGGGTTTGAATTTGCCTTCGCAAGAATCACCCGACTCCGTGGGTCTCCGCACCTACTATAGCCATCTGACAAAGATCAAACTATCTTTTCCTCCTTGGTTCTCACAGAGGCTCCTCTTATGGATCCATACAACGCTTAAGTCCAGTTGGGACATGGTCCTCAACGAGACTTCTATGGGTGGGGAAACATAGTAAAATACTACGAAAGTTATACATATCATAGTCAGATAATGGTAGACAAAATAAACTAAATGGAAAAAGCTTAACAAAATAACAAAAATATACGCTATGCAATATAGCGGGCGAAGCATAACTGTTGTTGCATTAAACAAATAAGCCCTAACATCATTACATGAAGGACCCTAGTTTATAGTCTGGCTCTACCACCTATCTTCTCTATAACCAAAGGCTTTGATACCAATTTGACACACACTCGCACAAGACGGAAACGCGAGACGCGACGGAAAGGGAATCATCACAACAACATGGCAGTCTACATAGAGAAAAAACGTAAAACCATGACATAAAATACAATGTATAGACCACCGCGCAATGTCATGAAAATACCCAAACACATCAACAAAATCCGTACGGTGTCTGACATTGAAATGAAGGCAGTTCATGCCAACGTCATGACATGCAAACATTCATACATCCTAACAAAGCAAAATATTGTAAATTATCATTCAAAACAAATAAACAAAATCTAGGTAACTCTAAACTAACTTTAATCCATGATGCTGATAAATACCTGAAAAGATGCTTATAACGTTCAAATCTAATTGGTTGGTGAGAAACATAGTTTTGCATACACAATATTCCCAATCCGTTTTCCAATAACAATTTATCCAATTCGTTGCAAATATAAAACTCAATACGCTTGCACGACAGTTATGCTAACTAACATACAAGCTAACATGCAATTTAATCTAATCAACACTCAAACACCAAGCAGACAACCTCAATCGCTCTTGGATCATACCAAATCTATTTCCCTCTAGCTCAGGCTATGGATGCAAGTAATCCTCTTGACTAGAGCAACGCATCATTTCACTCACATAACATGCTAACACATTAAACGATATCAAGTTAAAAAACTACTCCATGCATCTTACTCTAACATATATTTACAAGATATTCACAAAAAGAATTTCTACTCTTGCATGATTTTCCATCACAAGTCTTAATTGTAGTAAAAAGTGGGATATGTTACTCACTTGAATGCTCAAAACGCAGCTTTACAATTCCTAACACGCAACTATACAAATTAAATAACAACGGTTACACGCGACCTAGCTAAAAGCTATAGTCCATGTAAAACACACCATAATGATGGCATGTCTAAGGGTATGATTAACCATCACGGGTCGCCCCGACACCATGCCCAACCTTAACCATCTCATTAGCACATTACACTAGTTAACTACAATTTATTTAAAAATGCAGAATTTTAGTGTAACTTTACCCTTTTAAAACCCTTACTTGCTGACCTTCATAAAATTTTACCAAAATCATCTAAGTTCAATTATGCGTTTACTAACTACCTTGTGTATTACCAATTCGTCCTCCCTTACATGTTCAACAATCCAATTAAAATCCACTTCAAAAACTTCCCAATTCGGATCTGATTGCACACTAAAATGTATGACCCTAAATACCATACTTAGACAAACAATCAGAAGCTATTCTTCTAGGTTTTCTTTATATACATATATAACTTAATCACTGTAGATTTTCTAACCTTAATTACACTTTTAAGTTAGGGTTTTACCCTCCTAAACATGACCTAATTCTGACTCGTATTTACTATTTTGACAACTTTTCGTGTAATCAATATTAACCAACTTCCAGAACTCCAAATCAATAGAGGCCGGGACATTTTGAAAATATCAGTCTCTTGAACTAAATTTAGGCACTGGACACATATTATTCAAAAAACAGTCTTTAAATCTAGGTTATCATCGGTTAAACACAGACTAATCTGCTCACTCTATATCATAATTAATGCGATCTAACTCATAACCACGTTACTCATTAAGATCCTATTAACCCTATTCATCATACCATCATTAAAGTTCATATTATAATCTGTTTTTTCAGTAAACCCCTAGTTCTATCATATTAATTGTTACATGATTTAAAGAAAACTAAACAACTAGGGTTAACGAACATACCTAAACCTTGATTCTTGAAACACTAAATCACCAACTCGTTCTTGAGTAAAAAAATCTTTTTTTTCTTCTTTTGGGAGTTCAGCCGATCACGAGAGGAGAGGGAGAGAAAATGTAATTTAGGGTTTTATTAAATTTTATTTATACTAATAGAATCCTAATTATAGTCAAACTTTGTTTTCTTTTTTTTTCTTTATCCCTAACCAGCCGAATAAACACCCAATATATATTTTTTTATTTTTATTTATTTATTTATTAACTAATTATCTTCATTACCTTAAGTTTTCATAAAAACCTAAGCTCATTTGGGTAAACCTTTTTACATAAACGCAACTTACTAAACCTTCTAAAAATAACTTTTCATTTCACATTTCCCTTTCTATATTTAGAAAGTTTGCTACCCTAATTCGCCAAATTTCACTCACTTAAACTTAATTCATACATAATATGTTCACATAAACTATGAAACACAAAAAATCATCCAACTATTGATGTAGCAATGCATGCTACACGCCATTACTTTCCATTATCACTATACGCGAACAAATGGAATACTCCTCACTAAACACAAACGCACACAAAATGAGATGCTCATACACCTCTAAATGATATCATTCACCTATTCAAACTACTTAGCACACATATATAACACATAGCACATAAGAAATCACACAAACTAAATTCTTAGCCATTTCTAAAGGCATCACTAACCGGATTAAATCACGGATGTTACACTTTTAACATATAAATTTCTCAATGACGACTCTTGCTGACAAAGCGATTCTTTCGGGTGCGGACAATGTCCATATGTTGGGAAAAAGATATGTACGATTCTTTAGAAGTAGAATGGAGCTATCATGATGAATAGACAACTGACGAATTGGATCCTTGAATCCGTTTAAAATGGTCTACTCATCTGGCCTACGATTGAGGAGAATGGAGTGACTAGACCAATAAAATACTCTAAGTTATCTGCTACGGATGCAATTCAAGCTGATTGTGATGTTAAGGCAACAAATATTATTCTTAAGGATTACCACCAGAGGTCTATGCACTTGTTAGCAATCATCGAATCGCCAAGGAACTTAGGAAAGAATTCACCTTCGCATGCAAGGAGATTATTGACTCAAAACAGGGACAAGGAGTATATGTAAACTATATGATGAAATTCGATAAGTTTGCTTATATGAAGGGAGAAAAACACTACGTGATTTCTACTTGAGTTTTTCCACTGCTACCTCAATGGACATGAACATTACAATGTTGAATCTGGAATAATTTTAAGTAAAACACAAAGTTTTTGAATTCCCTTCCTCTTCGAGGTGGATCAATATTTGTGACCGATGTCAAACTGATTAGGGACTTGCACACATACTATTAATTGTTAGCTTCATGCTTATTTGGGACAACACGAATTTCATGCAAATGAAGTTCGTTTAATGCGTGAACGCAACTTAGATCCGCTTGCTTTGGTTGCAACCCATCAGATGACCCAGTCTCCTTATCAAACTCATACTAAAACTCTCAATTTCAACCACAAGTTTCACTATATCAGTCTCCATAGTATGGATCACCTTATCAGTCTCAACAATACTCGAACAATCAATCATCAACACCTCTTTCAATCACTTATCCACCCAATGATTATCAATCATCAGTTCACCACAATGTTTATTCTCCACCATCATACATCCCTCAATTGGAATATGCTCCCACAGTTAACCAACAACAACAACAACCTGAATTTCCCTAATTAGACTTAGGTCTAACTGTTCTAGTGTTCAAGCAAGGTGATGATCCCATTAATGCCACCAACCATATGATGTCATTCCTATCAACTGTTGTCACATCTCGCTATCCTACTACCAATAACCAGCTGAGGAATTCGTCAAACCCTAGGCAACAAGCTACCAATAATGATGGAAGAGTGAGTTTACAACCACTACAGGGGAGGGCAAATTTCTTTTACAACGAGGACAAGTAGGACCTACACTCCTGGAGCAAGTGGAAGCAATTCTGGGAAACAAAGAACTGTTATTTGTTACAACTGCAAAGGGGAAGGACACATGTTCAAACAGTATACTAAACCTAAAAGGAAACGAGATGATTCGTGGTTTAAGGATAAAGTGTTGCTTGTATAAGCTCAAACAAATGGTCTAAATGCCAAATAACTAAAAACGGACTTAAAATGCCAAATATACGCTTGTTTTGCTAATTGTGTTTGTCATTGAACGAAATCTAAGAAAAAGACGAAAAGCCAAAGCCAAACAAACAAAGCACCGGACTGAATGAAAAGACTGTGAAAGACAAAGCCAAATCGAAGCCGAAAAGTCAATCAATCAAGAAAAAAAAAAAAAAAAAAAAGTCAACAGAAAAAGTCAACTGTTCAAAGTCAAAGTCAATCCAAGTCCACCCCGAAGTCCAAAAAGTCAACGAAGTCAAAAATATAAGTTTGGGGGTAAAAATTGCTAAAACCCTAAACTTATATTTAAAAAGGAAAAGAGAAAAGTAAAGACAAGGGCTGATTTTGCAAACTACTCAAAGTAACAAGTGGGGGGGCAAAACTGCCAAGTCCCCATACTATTAAGTACCAAGGACGGTTTATGCAAAGAGTGATATAACTCTTAGGGACTTGTTTTGCCAAGTCCCTAAAGTTATTTAACCACAAGGACCATGAATGCAATGAAACATATAACCATCAAGGACTAAATTGTTGCCAGTCTACCCCAAACGTACACCCTGTCACCCCCAACCTTTATAAACAAATTTTCCCGCCCATTTCAATCCCCAACCATGTCACGGGTTAACTTCACCCCTTTTACCCTGCACCTCAAAAATCCATGGACAAACCATTCCCCCCTCCTCCACTTCCTTTCCCAGCTACAAATGTGCCACGTTGGCAATCCAAACCCACACATAACCCAATCAAGGGTTTAAACCTGTCGACTTGGGTTTTCAAGAAAAATGGAGGGCCATGATTTTCTTTCAATTGCACTCTCACAACAAACACATCCCTTTTATGTGTGTTCAAAGAAACACAAGTGAAAAGAAGACAAGAAAGAGAAGACATAGTCGTTTTTTTTCCCTATTTAAGAACATTTTGTAACAGCCATTGTGGCTAAGTAGTTTTTTTTTTAAAAGTTTTCAAGTAAGTTTTTTAAGTTATAACCCCCCCCCCCCCCCCCCCCGCCTCCACCCCCCCCCCCCCCACTAATCCAACACACAACAAAGGAGCTTCTCAGTTATAAAAGAAGAAGAAGACAGAAGAAAAAAGGGAGTTGTTTTTGTTTTTAATTTTTAGTTTTGTATTTTTTTCATTATTAAGCATTTTCTTTCAAATTTTTAGCAATACGTTTTCAGCACTTGTACTCTTGTTCTTTCAGCTTGTACTTCACTCAGTTTAGTAATAACATTCATTTTCAAAGTTTACTTGTACTTTGATTTCAATTTTAAGTCGAATCTACTCAATAAGCTCTAAATAAGCTCTTTAGAGCTTATTACTGTTCATAAGCTCAAAATTTAGTGAAAACTTGTTTTTAGTCATTCATTACTCCTTTAGGTCAATTTTAAGTCAAAGCATGATCACCTAAGGCATTTGTGTTCAAATTTTGAAGTTCAAGAGAGAAATAAGCTTTTAATAGCTTATTGAGCTTAAAGCTCAGGTAATAGAGGCAAGGTGCCATTTAGGATCACCTAGACTCTACTCTTGGATGTCTAGGTGAAGAAGATTCTACAAACTCAGGTTCTACTTGCTACATTTCACTTTAGCATTTATAGCTTATTTCACATTTGCTTATTCTTCTAAATTCTTATGTTTAAATCCTATTCATTTAGCTTACTTAGCTCAAAGTTGTATTAGCTTAAGTCTGTTTTAGTTTTAAATCAAGTTAGGTTTCACTTTTATTTGCTGTCATAGTAAGTAGTGTAATAAGCCTAAGAGAGAAAGTAGCTTATTGCTTCTAATAAGCTGTAGGTTTTAATGGTTCAATAGCTTAAGTAGGTGAGTTTTAGAGTAGGTAGATATAAGGTTTTACCAGCTTTAGTGTTAAAATGGATTGTAAGGGAAAATTAGTTAGACAGCTAGTTAAAACTAGTGTTTGGTTTAGGCTGTGTTTGACTTAAAAAGTCAACACAATCCTGTCAAAACCTTTTGCTTAGTTGAGTTAGGTTATATCACTAAGTTTAGAACAAGTTTTGAAAATTAGTTAGGAGAATTCAACAGTTTAGAGCTTAAGAATTTCTTATTAACACCAGGGCAGTTTAGAGCATTAAGTAGATTTAGTGTTTAGTGAACCATAAGCATTATAGAGCTCACATTTAGTCAAAGTAGGTTTAGAAACATTAAGCTAACTAGTTTATGAGTTTTAAAGAAAAGATTATCCTGCATTTGAGTTGGTGTCAAATGCATCAGCATGTAAAATGGCAGTTCTTAGAATTCTAGCTATTTTCTTTTTGTATTCTTATTACTAGTTGTAATTTTCAAAAACATTTTATCTAGGATTGTTCTATAATCAAAGGTTAGCTTATTTTCAAAGTTTCAGCTGTTAAGGTTTAGTAATAAGCAGTTTAGCTTATTTGAAAAAGCTCAAAACAGTTTCAATCTAAAAACTAGCACTTTTTCATTTCAATTTTCTTGCTAAATTTGTTAATACTTAGTTAATTTTTGTTTAGATACCTTTAGTACACATCTTATTCTACAAATAGCTTCTTTTGTTTTCAATTTTCATCTAGTAATAAGCAAATAATAAGCCAAAATCTAAAAAGCTCTTAAAACCTATAGTTTCTGTAACAGATTACAAGATGCTTATTTTTTAGCTTATTCTGTTGATAAAAGTAGCAAGTGCTTTCATTAAAGTTGTTTAGAATAAGCCCTTCTATAACTTTGAAGTTTTGAGTTTTTTCTAATTCTCATTTTTTTAATAAGCCAAAAATAAGCCAAGTCGCGAGGTTTGTTTGGTACTTTTCCCATAGTTCAAGGTTAACTGTTTTCATTAAAGTGTAAATTTCAACAAGTTAGCCCGCCTACCCTTTAGTTTCGTTTCTTACACTTCTTACCCTGTCTTTCCTAGATAAATAAAATAGATTTAATATTTTTTTTTCAATAAGCAAAAATAAGCTAGAATCGTAGGGTTAGTTTTGTTAATTCTTGATAGTTGAAGGGTACCCGTTTGCACTATGGTGTAAATTCACCATAGTTTACCCGCCTACCCTTTAGTTTCGTTTCTTACATTTTCTACCCTAGAGTTTTCGAAAAATAAAAAAAAGGGGAAAGACACTTGGCCCGGGTGAGCAAGACTCGAACCCGGGACCAAGCGATACGTCCCCCTTTTACACACACACTCTACCACTGCGCCCTTGGGTCTTTTTCGTTAAAGACTCAAGGGCTACCATATTTAAGGGTGTTTTTGGCTAATAAGCCCATAAGCTGAAAACAGCTTATTCGGGGCTTATTTCTTCAGCTTATTTTTGTTTCTTATTTTTCCTAGGACTGTTTTAGCATCTAGTATTTTGTAAAAAAATTTCAGAATTTTTCGTAGACTTTTACTATTTTTTATAATTTAATTTAGTTTAAACTTTTAAAAATTCATAAAAAATACAAAAATTATCAAAAAAATATTTTGCTTTTTTAGAAAATTTTCTTTTGTCATATAGTTTGTAGGAAAAATATAAAATTTTTCGTAGGGTCATTTTTACAACTTTTTGTTAGAGTCGATAATTTGGGTTGGGAGATGTCTAATCCATCGTGTAGAAGATATGAGCCTTTATTGATTCGGTTTAGACGGTTGCACGCGGACATGGGGTAAAGAGATAATTGTATCTTTCCCAAGCATGATACAATGTCTCGTCCCTCTCTTGCTTGAAATTGCGGATTTTATTTAATTTCTTGGCAGTTATGAAAGGGTAACAATATCTCTAAATAAATTCTTTTTTAAGGAGATCCCATGTAGTGATTGTCCCTGCTGGAAGCCTGTTTTTCCATCTCAAGGCTCGTCCCTTAAGTGTAATTGGAAATACCCTAAGCATAATTGCATCGTGAGTGACGCTAGGGAAGTGGAAGAGATCCACAATCTCTAATACTGTATGTACATGTTCGTAAGCGTCTTCATTATTGGTGCCTGCGAAAAGTTTGCGTCTTAATTCCCTCATAAAGTTTGCATTTATCTCAAATTCGACGTCATCGCCAATCATGGGGTTCACTATGCCTGGTTTAATGTTATCTGGAATCAAAGCTATGTACTGCTCTATGGTGAGCATGTTGATGTCTACATTATCTTCCATATTTGAAAACTTAAAAAAAACTAGTAGAATATATTTACAAAAGGAAATATATACATAAATTCAAATTATTACTAATTTTTAGCTTCTCGGCAGTGACGCCAAAAACTTGATGCGTATTTTATTTTAAAATATATTTTTACCAAGTTTTAAATTTATAAAACTCGATCTACCTGACAACGCACTAACGGATAGAGAACCTGATCGTGGGTAGTATAGAATTGTAAATCCGAGGTCGTCCCAAGAGCTAAGTTGTAATTAGTTTTAATTTGAAATGTCACGTTTAGAAAATGGTTTTTAAGTTGATTTGAAGTAAATAACAATAAAATAAATAACTAGAAATTAAAAGAGTTGGAGATATCAAGAGAGAAAACATGCTAACCTAGTTACTTCATTACTACTATTATGAAAACATTTTCCTGTGCAATGTTAAACTATAGTTTCATTAGTGGTTTCTAAGGTCGATAGACTTGAATGTACATATTTAGTCTATCCTATACTCCCTGCGATTCCAAATCAGTCCTTAATCGTCTGGGAGGTAGGTTATCTAGGTTGTAGTGATTAATCCCAACTATTCCCAAAACATATCTAATAACCTATAAAGATTATTAACCCTCTCTGAAAGAGTTCCTGTGCTTTTTAAGTATATTAATGTGATAGTGCAGTGACGTTAGTTTCCATATACTAGGTAAGGAGTAGTTAGTGATCCCTCCTTTTTAAATATCTTCTCATCGGTACTAACTAACTTTCTACTAACGGTACTAACTAACTAACAGTACTTAATACTTTGTACTGTCGATACTAAGTTAACTGTCAGTACTAACTATTTGTACTGTCGGTACTAAGTTAAGAAAACATTAATCCTTACATGTCAGCTAGTTGATATTTTGTCCGAACAAAGTAAAGTTCCACAATTTTATTCTCCACCTTCTCCTTTATAAAATGGTAGCGTACATCGATGTGCTTTGCTCTTGAGTGTTGAACGTTATTGCAGCATAGAGCAATTGCACTTTTGTTATCGCAGTACAGAGGAATCTTATTGAATTGAAAACCATAATCTGTTAGTTGTGAACGCGTCTATAGGATTTGAACACAACACCCAGATAAGGTAATATATTCATCCTCTGTACTCGAGATCGTAGTGCTCTTTTGCTTCTTGGAAGACCAGCTAACAAGTTTATCACCTAAGAATTGAGCGCTTCCTGATGTACTGCGTCTAGTGTCCTGACACCCCGCGTGATCTGCGTCTGCATATGCTGTTAGAGACATACCGGTATCCTTTGAGTACCAGAGACCCATGTTAATGGTTCCCTTTAGGTATCGAAAGATCCGTTTAACCGCATTTAAGTGCTTTTCGGTAGGCTTTGCCTGATACCGGGCACATAAGCAGACTGCATAAATAAGGTCGGGTCTACTGGATGTCAGATACATGAGGGATCCAATCATGCCACGGTAAAGTGTAGCATCAACTGGTGTCCCCTGTAGATCTTCATCCAGTTTATTCTTTTCCACCATAGGTGTGTCTACAGAATCACTAGTTAGCAAACCATATTTTTTAATAATTTCATAAGCATATTTTGATTGGTTTAGGAAGATGCCTCTAGGACTTTGAGAAATTTGTAATCCTAAAAAGAATGACATCTGCCCCATCATTGACATCTTGAACTTAGTGGTCATCAGATTAGCAAACTCATTACACATAGCAGTATTAGTAGATGCAAATATTATATCGTCAACATAAATTTGTACCAGTAATAAGTTGTTTCCTGCTCTCTGTATGAAGAGTGTCGGATCAACTGCACCTTTAAAGAAATGTTGTGAAAGGAGGAAACTTGACAGCATGTCGTACCATGCACATGGTGCTTGTTTAAGACCATACATGGCCTTTTTGAGCTTATACACATGCGATGGGTTGGCCTGATCCACAAATCCTTCTGGTTGAGAAACGTATACCTCTTCTTTGAGCTCGCCATTTAAGAAATCCGTTTTGACATCCATTTGGAAAATCGGCATATTCTTGTTGGTTGTTTTTCTACGAAGATACGGATGGCCTCTATTCTTGCAACCAGTGCAAATGATTCCTCGAAATCGATTCCTTCCTCTTGCCTGAATCCCTGAGCAACTAATCTAGCCTTATTCTTTAGTATCATGCCAAATGCGTCCGTCTTGACCTTATAAATCCATTTTAGTTTGATCAACATGACTTTATCTAGACACGGTACCAATACCCAAACTTAGCCCTTCAAATTCCTGAATTTCTTCTTGCATTGCATCGATCCATGACGGTTCGGTCATTGCTTGTTTGAAGTTCTTTGGTTCAGGACTTTGAAAAATTTGTAATCCTAAAAAGAATGATATCTGCCCCGTCATCGATATTTGGTGGAGACAGAATGAGAAGGATCTCTGATTACATTTGCTATAGAATGATCCTTAGTCCATCTACCAAGTGATTCGAATGGAGTGTGGATTGGTCTTACATTAGATGACGATCCTTGAGAAGTTGAGTATTCATGAAGAGATTCATGAAGTGGATCATCATGGAAATGTGGTATTTTTGGTGATTCTTCAAAACCTTGAGAAATAATTGGAGAATGTTCTTGTTTTTGTGTTGATGGGATACTTGTTGATGGAGCATCTTAGTCAATTGACGTAGTGGTGAAAAAGCGGGTTTTTAGATAGACAGGTTACTAAACTATCAATTTTTATTCGCCTAAGTTACTAAACTTTTTTTTGTTCATTTGGGTTACTGGAAACGTGTTTATAAAAATGTGTGTATGAAAACGTGTTTATAAAAATGTGTGTATAAAAATGTGTAGATAAAAATATGTATAAAAACGTGTGTAAAAATTGGCAAAGTTTAGTAACTTATGTGAACAAATTCGCAAAGTTCAGTAACTTATTTGTATCAAAAGTCAAATGCCACACTGGCAATGTAACCGGGAATTAACACTAGCAACCGGTCACGGATAGTTCGATACCAAATTTAACTGGTTTTGATAGTCTAGTAACCCAAAAAAAAGTTTAGTAACTTAGGCGAACAAAAGTTGATTGTTTGGTAACCTATCTATCTAAAAACCCTGAAAAAGCGGACCACGCCCGATGCTTTAACAGAAGGGGAATGGGGGTTTGAACACACTGAAGCTGTTTTTCTAAAAGAAATAATTCCATTTGTAAAGACCTTAAAAGACATATTTAATGTTTTTGATAAAGATCTTTTAAATGAGGTAACAGAATTACAAAGAGTTTTTAACCAGATGGAAGCTGTTGTTCAACAGCATCATGTAGACAAACAGTGCTTTGAAATTCAAAAAAACATATTTTGATTGAAAATGATCGACTCTTGGATCAAATCATTTCTCAAGATATTGTGAATATTGTTGTGAATTCTTCGATGAATATAAATACTTCTATGAATGTGAATTCTTCTGTTCCTATTAATGATTCTGTAAATTATGTTGAAATTTGCAATAAGTTTCTCGAACTTGAAGCTGAGCTTATCAAACAATACAACATGGTTGAAAACGATGAGTATAATAGACTTTCAAAAAACTTTTCTAAACTTGAACAACACTGCATTTCTCTTGAACTTGCAATCCAACTCAATAAAGAAATTTTTCAAAAGAATAACACATCTATAAACCAAACTAAACCTTCATTTGATCAATTGTTTGAATTGAACAATTTGAAAGCTGAGCTTCAAGCAAAAGACACAACAATCGAGAAGTTGAAAGAAAACATTAAACGTTTGAATAAAACTTCCACCACAAATAATGTGATAAGGTACATAGATGAGATTGAGACCATCAACATAGAACTGGAACATAGGGTGACAAAACTTATTGTTGAGAATGAGCATTTGAAATAGACTTATAAACAACTATATTACTCAATTAAACCATTACGTGTTCAGGCTAAAGAACATGCTGAATCGCTGGTCAATCAATTAAATCAAAAGTCTGTGGAAATTACTAATTTTAATGCTCAACTCCTGGAAAAAGTTTTTGTCATAACAACATTAAAAAACAATCTTAGGAAATTCAAAGGAAAAGACATAGTTGACAATGCTGCCCAAGTGTTAAATGATACCACTATTGCTCCAGGAATGTATAAGCTTGAATGAGTAACTTTGCCTCCTATGGATAAGAATAATAGGGAAACTCACATATACTACCTTAAGCACACTATGGAACAAGCTGCTATTCTTAAGGAGATAGTTGAACAAGCTAAATCACTAAACCTTTTAGATAGTGTATCTTACTTTGCCTATAAGTATGTTAAGCTGATTCAAGAGTTGCTAGGATATGTTAGAGATACTTTCCATGATACTCACAAACCTAGTGAGAAATTAGTTGCTGTCACGCCTATCAACAAAAGGAAAACAGTTAGGATTGATGAACCAGTCATATCATCAAGCACATCCCAAAAAAAGTTAGGCTCTTCCCAAACAAAGACCAAACAGACAACTAACAATTCTATGTCAACTTCTATAGGAGTAAGCCGGTCTACTAAATCTAGCAGGTCAAAGTCTACAGACAATACAAAGAATGATATGATCCTGCAGATTTCAAGTAGTGCCTAGAAGAAGAATAAAGTAGAAGACCACTCTAGGATAGTTAAGTCTAGTTTGAATAAATCAAATTATGTTGTTGAACCATCTAGAAATGCAAATGTGCATCATTCCAAATTAAATACAAATTCTGAGCTAATGTGCGTTAAAGGTAATAGTTCTATGTTTGATGCTAGACATGAATTGTACTTTCTTGAATTTGTTTTTGATATGAATGCGAGTTCTAAATCTAATTCTGTTAAGAAAGCTAAAAATAAAGAAGAATGGAAACCTACAGGAAAAGTGTTTACTAAAATTGGATATAACCAGAGACCCACAGGAAGGACTTTCACTTTAGTTGGAAATGCATGCCCTTTAACTAGGATTACCGCCACTAATAAAGTGCCTCTTAGGGAACCCATTCCTCTAGAAGTAGTTGCACAAGAATCTGTAGTAACTAAGGTTTATACTAGGAGACCTAAGGTATCTAAGACTAATGGTTCTAATAGCAAACCTAAGATGGCAAAATTTATGATTTCTTACAAAACGGAACCCGGTACATCTTAGGGATCCAATACTTTAGTTGCTCCATCTTCTTCTGTCGATCTTAGGTTGTCTAAATTTTTTTGTGGTATCTGGACTCCGAATGATCCAAGCACATGACTTACTGCTGAAAGACTGAAGTTAATGCTGATTGTGAAGATTACATGGAAAGTTAATGCTGATTGAGAAGATTACATCTGAAGTTAATGCTGATTGAGAAGATTACATCTGAAGTTAATGCTGATTGAAAAGATTATATGTTGATTGAGAAGATTTATGAGAAAGTATTTAATACATTTGACTACATGTTTAGGAAAATATTAAATACTTAGTCATAGTATTCAATATGTTTGACTAAATACTTAGGAAAAACCAGTGTGGAACAATGCAAGAAGGGTGAACCATCAAAATTATCCAAGAATTACTCAACCCAATCCAAAAAGACACATGGTTCCAAGAAAAATCTTAACTAGGTCTGGCCCAATTTCACTTAATACTGCCAGACAAAGTTATCTTAATGCTGTTTGTTGTTGTTGCTCAAGACAAGTTAATACTGCTAGACCAAAGGCAGTGCTTAATGTTGTTAAGACGAATCAGGTTAATGCTATAAAAGCATCATCATGTTGGGTTTGGAGACCTGTCAAACCTAATAGTGCATCAATCACTTTGAAGAGATATGATTATGTTGATGTAAAAGGAAGATCCAGGTCTGTAATGGCTTGGGTTCCCAAGAAGGTCTGATTTTCTTATGTGTAGGGCAACCCAGAGACAAAATTGGAAGATTTAGTAAGGTTAAATAGCCCTGAAGACAAAAAGGTAACAAGAGCAAGAAAGACTTGGCTATAAAGCAGCTGTGAAATTTCATGATCAATTTATGATGAAAGAAAAACAACAAGAAAGAAGAATGAAAACCTATAGGGAAGGTGTTTACTAAAATTTGATATAACTGGATACCTACAGGAAGGACTTTCACTTTAGTTGGAAATGCATGCCCTTTAACTAGGATTACCGCCACTAATAAAGTGCCTCTTAGGGAACCCATTCCTCTAGAAGTAGTTGCACAAGAATCTGTAGTAACTAAGGTTTATACTAGGAGACCGAAGGTGTTGGGAATTAAAGTCTTTATACTAAATATGGCCAAGACAGAGTTTGTACTGCCAAGCTTAATTTAGTACTCAGTTTATAACTAACAGTATTAACTGAGTTAATACTGCCAGTACTAATCAGTTAGTACTGCTAGTGTAAACTTAGTACTGCTAGAGCAAAGTTAGTACTGCCAGTACTAACTTAATACTACTGAAAGACTGAAGTTAATGCTGATTGTGAAGTTACAAAGGAAAGTATTAAATACTTAGTCATTGTATTTAATACATTTGACTACATATTATGGAAAGCATTAAAAGCATTAATGTATAATACTTAGGAAAGTATTAATTGTATTGTAAGCCCATTAGGACTCCTTGGTGTATAAAAGGAGACCCTAGGGTATGTAGTTCATATCTCTCACATCCACAAATACACAGATCCAGAGATTAAGAGTTTTGTAAGCTTCAAGGTTGTAAACCCTAGTACTAAGATATAGTACTCGTATTATTATCATTAATAATATTGAAGCATTTTGTTACATCTTGTGTTTATTCATTCTTACTTACTGTTTCATTGATAATACTTCTAGAGTATTAAGGTGTAGATTCCGCATACACTTTAATATACATACAAAGTTTCTACAACAAGTTATTTTGGATTTATCCAAGGTAATTTAACCTTAGACAACCTAAGGAATCGATCTAGGTTTGGGATCAACAAGTGGTATCAGAGCTTTGCTTTGAAAAACTTTGATCTAGAAGAAACTATCAAGAAGAATCCTTTACTCACAAGGAAGAGATGTCTCCTATGGCTCTTTCAGACTCTGAGGTAAAAACTTGCTCTAAAACTTGTCTGACAAACTATGAAACTCTTAAGAAACAGTATGATGATTTGATTTTTAAGCTTCATGAAACTGAATTTAAAGCAGCTACTTATAAAAGAGGTTTAGCAACAGTAGAAGATCAACTTGTCACATTTAGAAAAAATGAGATTCTTTTTAGTGAAGAAATTGCAGTTCTTAAAAGAGAAGTAGGTTGCAAAATCTATGAAATAAGTGTGCATAAAACTAAGTTTGAAAAGGTTAAGCAAGAAAAAGAGGGTATTGAATTTAAAATTAAGAAATTTGATAGTGCCTCAAAGAGCCTAGACAAGTTGTTAGAGAGTCAAATAACTGACAAAAGTAAAAAGGGTTTGGGGTATCATGTTGTTCCACCAGTCCATCCTTTAATCTATAATGCACCTCCAAAGCTTGATTTGTCTAACTCTGGTCTAGAAGAGTTCCAACAGCCTGAGTTTGAAGGATATGGACCTAAGGATAGTAAGAATGTTAGTACTAGTGCCCCAATTATTGAAGACTGTGAATCTGACAGTGATGATGAAAAGAAGCCTAAGTCTAAGGTTGAAAAGAAAACAGGTGTGTCTAAAACTGTTTCTCCTACTGTGACTAAGATTAAATTTGTTAGACCTAAGCAACAATTAAAAACCAGTTAGGAAACCAGTTAAATATGCTGAAATGTACAGGTCATAAAAACCTAGGGGAAATCAAAGAAACTGGAATAATCAAAAGTCCCAACAACTAGGAAATGATTTTGTGATGCACAATAAAGCCTGCTATGTCTGTGGAAGTTTTGATCACCTCCAGTATACATGTAAACAAAAGAGACAGCTAAATGATCAAAGGGAGGAAAAACTAGTGTGGAACAATACAAGAAGGGTGAACCATCAAAATTCTCTAAGAATTACTCAACCCAATCCAAAAAGACACATGGTTCCAAGAAAAATCTTAACTAGGTCTAGCCCAATTTCACTTAATACAGCCAAACAAAGTTATCTTAATGATGTTTGTTGCTAGACCAAAGGCAGTAGTTAATGCTGTTAGGACGAATCAGGTTAATGCTGTAAAAGCATCAGCATGTTGGGTTTGGAGACGTATCAAACCTAATAGTGCATCAATCATTTTGAAGAGATATGATTATGTTGATGCAAGAGGAAGATCCAGGTCTGTAATGGCTTGGGTTCCCAAGAAGGTCTGATTTTCTTATGTGCAGGGCAACCCAGAGACAGAATTAGAAGATTCAGTGAGGTTAAATAGCCCTGAAGACAAAAAGGTAACAAGAGCAAGAAAGACTTGGTTATAAAGCAGCTGTGAAATTGCATGATCAATTTGATGATGAAAAGAGAGCAGGAGCAGAGTTGACTCAACAAAATGACAAGTCACAGTACAAGAAGTAAAGAAGTGTTTGATTACATCCTCTAAGTCAAGATAAAGCTTTTATCCAGAAACTTGAAGATTCAGAAGATGAACATCAAGTTTAGGGGAGGATTGTTGGGATCAAGAAGCCTTTAATGAAGAAACTTGATGATTAACAAGATGAATATCAAGTTTAGGGGAGGATTGTTGGGAATTAAAGTCTTCATACTTAATACTGCCAAGACAGAGTTTGTACTGCCAAGCATAATTTAGTACTCAGTTTATAACTAACAGTATTAACTGAGTTAATACTGCCAGTACTAATCAGTTAGTACTGCTAGTGTAAACTTAGTACTGCTAGAGCAAAGTTAGTACTGCCAGTACTAACTTAATACTGCTGAAAGACTAAAGTTAATGCTGATTGTGAAGATTACATAGAAAGTTAATGCTGATTGAGAAGATTACATCTGAAGTTAATGCTGATTGAGAAGATTATATGTTGATTGAGAAGATTTATGAGAAAGTATTTAATATATTTGACTACATGTTTAGGAAAATATTAAATACTTAGTCATGGTATTCAATATGTTTGACTAAATACTTAGAAAAGTATTGTATGCCCATTAGGACTCGTTGGTGTATAAAAGGAAACCCTATGGTATGTAGTTCATATCTATCACATCCACAAATACTCAGATCCAGAGATTAAGAGTTTTGTAAGCTTCAAGGTTGTAAACCCTAGTACTAAGATAGAGTACTCGTATTATTATCATTAATAATATTGAAGCATTTTTTTACATCTTATGTTCATTCATTCATTCATACTTACTGTTTCATTGATAATACTTCTAGAGTATTAAGGTGTAGATTCTGTATACACTTTAATATACATACAAAGTTTCTACAACAAGTTATTTTGGATTTATCCAAGGTAATTTAACCTTAGACAACCTAAAGAATCGATCTAGGTTTGGGATCAACACAAGGTACCTAAGACTAATGGTTCTAATAGCAAACCTAAGATTGCAAAATCTATGATTTCTAACAAAATGGAACTTGGTACATCTCGGGCATCCAATATTTCAGTTGCTCCATCTTCTTCTTCTGTCGATCTCAGGTTGTCCAAATTGTTTTGTGGTATTTGGACTCCGGATGCTCCAAGCACATGACTGGAGATCGCTCTCAGCTCACCAATGTCATTCACAAGTTTCTCGATACTTGATATGTGCAAATTACACATATCCTTTTATACTTAAAAAGACCCAATTAAACCTAAAATAGACCAAAATTGGCAAAAAAGTGCTTGTATTTGTGTTTTGTGTGTGTGCAGGTACGGATATATCAAAAATCACAAGAAAACAGTCAAAAAACGAGCAAGCACGGACACGGGAATCAAAAAAGTACAAAAGAAGCCAAAGAATTCAAAACCGAAGCCAGAAAAGTCAAGCCTCAGTCATAATCCAGTCAAACATGGTCAACACAGTCAACCACTAAAAGACAAAACCCCACAATAATTCACTTTAACCCTTAAAGTTTCACAAAAAGCCTAAACTTAAGCCCATTCTATTTTGTATAAACTCCAGGGACTAGTTTTGCAATTTTAGAAACTTAATTATAACTATAAAAGGAAAAAGAGAAGAAAGGGGCTAGAATTGCCATTTGGCCAAAGTTCAAATCCATTTTACCTGTTTTCAGTTGTAAAAAAAAGGCGCTAAGGTGAAAACACTGTTCGTCGTCTCCTACAATTCACCAAGCTGTAAAATGAGAGGGCAAATAGAAATTAAGGGGTCCAAAGGTCAATTCAAGGGCTCTACATTACTAAGGAGGGGTCAAATCAGTCATATCATTAGTCACTTAAGCTCACACTCAAGATGAGGCCACGTCAGAGTTGGGAAAGCACAAGTGAAGCTAAATTTTGCTCTATAATCACTCTCAGAAGAAACACAACATGTCACATCACGGATTGCCACGCTGGCAATCCGTGTGTGCACATATGTGATCCAACGTCTCACAACTTAGATCAAATCATTGAAAGAATTGGAGGGCTGAGATTAGATGGATTAAAGAGCAAGGTAAAGACTAGAACATTCCTGGAAGGCTATAAAAGGAGCCATCTCATCACACACACGGGGGTGTTAGATTTTAGGAGTAGGATTAATTAGTAGTTTTAATTTTTAGCTTAATTTTAGCTTATGCAAATTTACTTTTTCAAATGTAATTTTTCCTTTTAAAGTATCATGTAATTTTCAGTTTCTAAGCTTTGTAATCACTATTTCAGTTAATGCAATTTAGTTTTTTCATAAGTCCTTCTTCATTTCATAAGCTTTCAATTTAACTTGTTTATGTCATAAGCTTTCAATAAGCTCATTAGCTCTCATGAGTCTCTAAGCTCATGATTGAGCTCAATTTGGATTTAAACATACTTAAATGCATTAAAACAGTTAATTACCTTTACTATTTTTGAATATAAGCTTTGGAAGGGGAGTTAACAAAGGATGAACTCCCATGGATTTTACTCCTAGCTTATTAATAAGCTAGGAGAGCTGTAGAATAGCTCTAAGAGCAGTCATAGCCTTGTTTAGCTAGGCCTTTGGTAAGTTTTCTTTCAATTTCAGTTTGTCCTTAAATATTTAGTTCAATTGCTTATTAGTTTAAGAATTGCTTATTTGCTTAATGTTTTGCTTATTAGTGCTTATTTGTGTTTCATCTAGTTTATTAATCTAGTTAGTTTATCTATTTTTAGCTTTTAATAGTTATAGATCATTAGATTACATTTCTGTCATAAAAACTCATAAAAACCAAAAAATATTAGGAGTAGCTTTTAATTAGTTTAATCTAGCTTAACCTGTACTTATTCATGTTTGTTAGGGTAGTTTTAAGCTCATAGCTATCTGGTCTTTAGGTTTTAATCATTAAAATTCA
This sequence comes from Tanacetum coccineum, assembly GCA_026074375.1. NCBI lineage: Eukaryota > Viridiplantae > Streptophyta > Magnoliopsida > Asterales > Asteraceae > Tanacetum > Tanacetum coccineum. Next base: position 25,869 of record BQNB010039597.1, read on the forward strand.
ATTTAGCAGCTTATCATGGATAATAGATTAGTTAAAGGGGTGTTTGGTTTAGGCCAGTTTGACCTTAAATAGTCAATGTTTTTTGATAAAAGTTTTTGATCCATCTCTGATTTAGTCTAAAATAGGTAGGTTAATTGTTTTCTCAAGTTAATTTTCATTTTATTAAAAGTTATGGCTTATTAAGATGCTTTCAGCACCAGGGGAGCTTTTAGCTTAAGTTTAGGAAGCTAATTTTTGATTTAAGTTCTTTGTGCCTTTGTGAGTAGTTGAATTGTGTTTACACACTCCTCTTGAGTGTGTCTAGACCTAGTAGAACCAACAAGGGAGGCTGCACTTTTGATTCATTGCTTTGTGTCAAGTGTATCAGCAGGAACTAAGGAGTTCCTGCTGTCACTTTTGATTTAGTTTTTAAATAAGCATTCTTAGGTATTAGCTTTTAAGATTTAAGAAATAAATAGTTTAGATATAGCTTAATATAGATTAGTAAATAGTTTTAGGTTTATTGCTTATTAGCTTAGCTTAATTTGCTGTCAAAATTCACTATATACCAAAAAGCCCAAAGTCACAAAAACTGTATAGTTTATACATTATTCAGGTTCTTATCAATTAGTTTTCTAGCTTATTAATTTAGGTTTTTAAGAATTGTTTAGTCAGCTTATATATAGGGTGAAAGTAATTTTCTCTCTCAAAGCTGAGTTTCATAATTTTGCTTTTTAACCCTTATTATGCTTGAGGTGTTTGTTGAGCTTTTAAGTAGTTCATTCCTGATGTTTATCTTTTACATGATACATTTTTGTTGTTCTATTTGTTAGTCTCAAGCTCACTCAAATCTCTTTTTAATCCTAGATAGTAGATATTATAAGCTTTTCAATTCTTCTTTTCTTTTCAAAATTGAGCTTAAAATGAGATTTTTAAAAAAGCTTTTTAGCAAAACCTGAGGCTAATGGCCACTTACTGTTTTCAGCTTATTAATAAGCTATTTTAGAGCTTATTTGTGGGTTTCAGCCCAAAAAGCTTTTATTAAAGTTATTCCTACCAGCTTTTTCTAAAACTTTGCTTTTATAAGCTTTTTGTGATTAAGCACCACCCTTTTCGTAAACAGTTGTATCTCGAGATTTATGGGACTTAATAGGCTTAGAGTGTGAAATACGGGTAGAGCTCTTTCTGGGGTGGTGTTTTGTAACTTTCTAGTTTTCTCTTTTGTCACTGTTAGTCCCTCTAGTTTTTCCTGTTAGTCCTAGTTAGATTTAATTTCTTTTATTTTCTTTTTAATTAAATAAATTAGGTTAAAGTTTTTAATAAGTTCAATTAAAGTTTTATAAAAAGATAAAAATTAGGGCTTTTATTTTTATAAAATTTCTTCATATTTTCTTTATCTAGTGTAATTTTTATAAAATTTGTAGAATTTTATTTTTAATAGTTTTATTATTTTTTATAGTTTTTTTTAATTAGTTTAAATTTTAGAAAAATCATATCTTTTAATCTAAAAAGCCAAAAATAGTAATTCTTTTTTTTCTAAAATTTTCTTTTTACTTATTTTACTTAGGAAAAATATAATTTCAATTATTTTCTATTTTTTTTATTTTTATATTTTAATTAGATTAAATTAGTTTTTAATTCATTAAAAATTCAAAACAAATATTTTTCTTTTTCCAAAAATTTTCTTTTGTCTTATTTTAGGTTTAGAAAATTAGTTTGCAATTTTAGGGTTTAATTTTAGTGCATTTGCTTAATTGTCGCGTTTTATTTGTTTTTCGTTAATTGTTTTGATGTTTAATAGTTTTAATTTTCCATTTTTATTGTTGTCTTTTTAATTAGTAGTTATAGATATGAAGATCAATCTTTGATTCCATTCATAAATGCTTGATCACGAATGTTTCCGATTTTTAATTCACACTTCGTTGGGAAAACAACCCGGGAGGTTTTGAGATATCACTTTGGTCAAAAGTGAATTTCTTAGCCCGACGGAAAAATATTTATCTATACTATTATTGATTACCTATCCTTATTATTACGTATATTATATATATTATATATACTTTATACGTGTTGATTTGGAGCGGATCAGTACTGTCAAGTTTGGTAATGACCAGATTGCAAAGATTATGGGGTATGGAGACTATCATATAGAGAATATCATAATTTCAAGGGTTTATTATGTGGAAGGATTAGGACACAATCTATTCTTTGTTTGTCAATTCTGCGACTTTGATCTTGAAGTAGCTTTTAAAAAACACATGTGCTTTGTTCGTAATCTGGAAGGTGTTGAGTTACTCTCATGATCTCAGGAAACCAACCTTTATACATTGTCAATTGGGGATATGATAACGTCTTCTCCAATTTGTCTCTTGTCCAAAAAAGCTTCAAAGACCAAATCCTGATATGGAAACGAACGATTGTTCCACATTTGAAATTGATGTATTAAGTTCATTTGGCTAAAAAATGGTTCCTGTCGAGGTTCTTCCCAATTTGAAATTTGAAAAAGAATCATTTCGTGTTCAGGCATGTGCATGGGGCAAAAGCAAGAAACAATCTCATAAACCTAAATCTGAAGACACCAATAAGGAAAAACTATATCTTCTGCACATGGATCTTTGCGGGCCTATGCGTGTTGCAAGTATTAAAAAGAAAAAGTACATCCTCGTAATTATGGATGACTACTCTCGGTTCACATAGGTGAAGTTTCTAGCATCAAAAGATGAAGCTCCTGATTTCATAATCAAGTTTCTAAAGATGATACAAGTTAGATTGAATACGCCTGTCAGGAACATTTGTACAGATAATGGAACTGAGTTTGTCAATCAAACTCTATGTAGCTATTATGAGAGTGTTGGTATCTCTCATGAAACATCAGTTGCGTGATCTCCACAACACGATGGTGTCATTGAAAGGCGAAATCATACTCTTCTTGAAGCCGCTCGAATAGTGTTAATCTATGCAAAAGCTCCTTTATTTATATGGGCCGAGGTAGTCGCTACCGCATGTTACACCCAAAACCGATCCATTATACAGTGCCGCCATGGAAAAACTCCTTATGAGCTCTTACATGATAGAAAACCCGATCTATGTTACCTTCATGTCTTTGGTGCACTTTGCTATCCAAACAATGATAGTGAGGATTTGGGAAACTTCAAGCTAAAGCTGATATAGGTATTTTCATTGGAAATGCACCCAAGAAGAAAACTTACCGGATCTACAACCGATGTACTAGAAAAATCATTGAAACCATCCATGTCAATTTTGATGAGCTGACGGCAATGGCTTCTGAACAAGTAGGTTCAGGAACCGGGCTTCAATATATGACTCCTGCAAGCGTTTTGGTTTCATACGCTCAATCCTACCATTGAACATTCTTACATACCACGTGTCATAATGGATGTTCCAAGTGAACTACCTATGGTGAGTTGGGTGAATGCAAGCCTTAAAAAGCTTAAATTCCACCTCACCCGGTTTGACTCAGTGGTAAAGACGCGAACAACACCTAGTGCTCTTGTAGAAGGTGAATGGGGGTTTGAACACACAAAAACTATTTTTAACAATGAAATTATTCCATTTATAAAATCTTTAAAAGACATCTTCAATGTGTTTGATAAAGATCTTCTAAATGAAATAACGGAAGTACAAACAGTTTTTGACCAAATGGACGCGGCTGTTCAACAGTCTTCAGTTGATAAACAATGTTTGGAAATTGCTAAGAAAGAAATTCTTTTGGAAAATGATCGACTCTTACAAAAAATCATGTCTCAAGATGTACTGTTAACTGTGATGAATTCTATGTCTTTGAATAATGATTCTGTGAATATGGAAATGCAAAAGTGTGAATCGTGTGAAAAGTGTTTGAATCTTGATGCTGAGCTTTCCAAATCAAAACAAGCATATAATGATCTTTTGAAAAATTACTCACAACTTGAAAAACATTGTATTTCTCTCGAAGTGTCAATGCAATTAAAACAAGAAGTTTTTCAAAACGATGAATCTTGCGTTAATCAAAATGCTGTTGAAATTCAAGAATATTTTGAAATCAATGATTTGAAAGCTCGGCTACAAGATAAAGACAAGACCATTTGTAAGTTGAAGGATACTATTAAATCTTTGAGAGAGAATACCAAGGAAGAGAACGTTAATCCTGATAAATGTGATCTTGAGCCCATAAATAAGGAACTGGAAAATAGTGTGGCAAAATTGCTTTCTGAGAACGAACGTCTTTGTAATGAAATTAATCATGTGAAACAGGTTTTTAAAGATCAGTTTGACTCAATCAAACAGACACGTGTTCGTCATAAAGAACAAAGTGACTCTTTAATTAACAAACTGAACTTAAAATCTATGGAAAATGAGGATTTAAAAGCTCAAATTCAAGACAAGGTTTTTGTGATAACATCATTGAAAAACAATTTACGAAAATTAAAAGGGAAAGAAATTGTTGAAAATGTTGTACACACACCTTCTGCCACCACTATTGCTCCAGGCATGTTCAAGCTTGATTTAGAACCGTTGCCTCCTAGGTTATTGCAAAATAGGGAAGTTCACATAACCTATCTTAGGAACACTCAAGAACAAGCTAATATTCTTTGGGAAATAGTCGAACAAGCTAAGGCGAAACAACCTTTAGATAGCGAGTTAGACCTTGCATGTAAGTATGCCACAAGAATTCAGGAGTTGCTTGTATATGTTCAAGATACATGCCCTAATGCGATAACACATAGTGCTAAGAAGGTTACTGTCAAACCCATGAACAATGTCAAGAAAGTTAGGTTTGCTGAACCTCTCACATCCTCAAGTAAGATTCAACAAGTAGAATCTTCTAATACATCAGATTCTAACACACCTGTGTTGTCTTCTACAGGAGTGAAGTGTTCTACTAGTAATTGCGGATCAAAGCCTCCAGGCAATAAAAAGAATGATAAGATCTCGCAAACACCAAGTAGGAACAAGAAGAATAAACTAGAAGACCAACCTAGGAAAGTTAATAAAATGAATGGTGTTGTTAAACCTGTTTGTGATGTTGATGTTAAGCAGTCTCTATCAAATGCGAATTCTGATATTCTATGTGCTACTTGTAATAAATCTATGTTTGATGGTGTTCATGATAAATGTCTTCTTGATCTTGTGCAAAATGGGAATAAACGTACTAAATCTGCTAAGAAACATAAAAAACAAAATATTTGGAAACCTACGGGTCATGTATTCACTGAAGTAGGATTTAAGTGGAAACCAACAGGCAGAACTTTCACTATAGTTGGTAACTCGTGCCCTTTAACTAGGTTCACCTCAACTAACGTAGTGCCTCCTAAGCAAACCACTTCCCACTCAGATGAAATACAAAAACCAGAGATAAAAGTCTATAGCAGGAAACCTAAAAATGTTAGAAACATAGGTTCGAGTAAAATAGCTAAGATTGTAGAATCTAAGAATGCTAACCACTCGGAACCCAATCAAACTTGGGGATCCAATGCAACAGATATTCCATCGTCTTCTTCTCTTGTCATGACAGGTTGTCCAGATTGTACTCTGGTATCTGGACTCTGGATGTTCGAAACACATGACAGGGAATCGCTCTCAGCTCATGAACTTTGTCAGTAAATTTATGGGTACTGTTAGATTCGGGAACGACCAGATTGCAAGGATTATAGGGTATGGTGACTATCAGCTGGGAAACGTTATTATCTCAAGGGTATACTACGTTGAGGGGCTTGGACATAATTTGTTTTCTGTTGGCCAATTTTGTGATGCGGATCTTGAAGTTGCATTTTGGAAAAACACTTGCTTTATTCGTAATTTAGAAGGTGTTGATCTACTTTCAGGGTCCCGAGACACAAACTTGTACACAATTTCACTTGATGACATGCTTAAATCATCTCCGATCTGTCTTCTATCCAAAGCGTCAAAGACTAAGAGCTGGTTATGGCACCGTCGATTATCTCATCTCAACTTCGGTACTTTGAACAAGCTAGCTAAAGACGGTCTTGCACGAGGAATTCCTAGGCTTAAATTTCAGAAAGATCATTTGTGTTCAGCATGTGCATTAGGGAAAAGCAAAAAATCCTCTCATCAACCCAAAGCTGAAGACACTAACCAAGAGAAACTATATCTTTTGCATATGGATTTGTGTGGCCCGATGCGTGTGGCTAGTATTAACGGGAAAAGGTATATCTTAGTGATAGTCGACGATTACTCAAGATTTACCTGGGTCAGATTTTTGAAGACAAAAGATGAAGCTCTTGCGGCCATCATTAAATATATTAAAAACATTCAAGTTCGTTTGAAAGCCACAGTCCAGAATGTTCGAACAGATAATGGAACCTAATTTGTCAATCAGACACTTCGTGAATGGTATGAAAATGTTGGCATCACTCATCAAACTTCTGTAGCTCGCACTACTCAGCAGAACGATGTTGTCGAAAGGCGAAATCAGACTCTTGTAGAATCTGCTCGAACTATGCTGATATTTTTTAAGGCTCCATTATTTCTCTGGGCCTAAGCTATCAATACTGCTTGTTACACCTAAAACCGTTCTTTGATACGCCTCTGATACAACAAAACTCCATACGAGCTTATGCAAGACAATAAATCGAACTTATCATTCTTTCATGTCTTTGGTTCACTTTGCTATCCTACCAATGACCATGAGGATCTGGGTAAATTTGATGCAAAAGCAGACATTGGGATTTTCGTTGGTTACGCGCCTGCAAAGAAAGCGTTCAGAATCTACAACAGAAGGACCCGGTTAATTACTGAAACAATTCATGTAACGTTCGATGAGCTAACAGCGATGGCTTCTGAACAATTCAGTTCAGGACCCGGGCTTCATTATATGACTCCTGCTACATCCAGTACAGGACTCGGTTTAAATCCTGTTTCTCAACAACCTTGTATTCCACCAAACAGAGATGATTAGGATCGTTTGTTTCAACCAATGTTCGACGAATACTTTAATCCTCCAACAATTGTTGTCTCTCCAGTTCAAGAAGCTGCTGCTCCAAGAGCTGAAGTTTTAGCTGATTCTCCTGTGTCAACTTCCATTGATCAGGATGCTCCATCAACAAGTATTCCTTCATCACAAGAACATGAACAGTCTCCAATCATTTCTCAAGGTTTTGAAGAATCACCAAAAACACCAACATTTCATGATGATCCACTTAATGAATCTCCTCATGAAGACTCAACTTCTCAAGGATCATCATCTAATGTGAGACAACTCCACACTCCATTTGAACACCTTGGTAGATGGACTAAGGATCATCCTATAGCAAACGTGATCGGTGATCCTTCTCGCTCTGTATCTACAAGAAAGCAACTCAAAACTGATGCCATGTGGTGTTATTTTGATGCCTTCCTTACTTCAGTAGAACCCAAGAACTTCAAACAAGCAATGACCGAACCGTCATGGATCGATGCAATGCAAGAAGAAATTCATGAATTTGAAAGACTTGAAGTTTGGGAATTGGTACCGTGTCCATATAACGTGTTCTTAATCAAACTCAAATAGATTTGTAAGGTCAAAACAAATGAATCTGGTAGGGTACTAAAGAATAAGGCTCGACTAGTTGCTCAATGTGGTATATCCTATATCATAACACGGGGTCGATTCTTGGATTTGGCTAGTTTCTAGAGAGAGAAACACTAGAGAGAGATCTTCGTAGCAAATGCCGCTTACAAGAATATGATAATCTACCAAATGGACGTCAAAATGGCTTTCTTGAATGGCGAGCTCAAAGAAGAGGTCTACGTTTCTCAACCAGAAGGATTTGTTGATCAGGACAACCCAAATGCGCATGTGTACAAGCACAAAAAGTGCTCTTTATGGTCTTGAAAACAAGCACCACGTGCATGGTAAGATATGCTGTCAAGCTTCCTTATTCTCTTAACAATTTCACAAAGGTGCAAGTTGATTCAAACACTCATCACATGGCATGTTAGAAAAGCATGTTACTTATTTACTGGTATAAATTTATGTTTGACGATATAATATTTGCATCCAACTAATACTAGCCATGTGTAAGAGTATTGCTAATCAAAATACCAATAAGTTCAAGATGTCGATGATGGGGCAAAAGTCATTCTTTTTTAGATTACAATATCTCAAAGTCCCAGTAGGAAATCTTTAATAAACAATCTAAATATGCTTCGTAAAATTGTTAAAAAATATGGGTTTGCATTTCTACTGATTCTGTCGGACACACACCATGATTGAAAACAAGAAAACTGGATGAAAACTACAAGGAAACTCGTTGATGCTACACTTTTACCATACAATGATTAGATCCTTTAATGTATCCTTACATCCAGTAGACCAGCCTAACTATGGATGTCTGCTTATGTAGCCCTGAATATCAGGCTAAGCCACCAAAAAGCAAGCCTACAAGAGTAGAAACTGATCTTCTTTCGACACCTTAAACGGGATCCATTTCACATTGGTCCTTATACTCGAAGGATATCTGACATGTCACTCACAGCTTATGCAAGATGCCGATCACCTGCAGGGTGTCAGGACACTAGAACGAAGTACATCGGGAAGCGCTCAGTCTAGGTGACAAAACATGTTAGGCTGTCGTAAAGAAGCAAAAGAGCACGCTAAATCGAGTAAACAGAAGGCTGAGTATATTCCTATCTGGTTGTAGCTTACAAATCTTTGATGCTTTTTAAAGCTAACAGATTATGGGCTTACATTCAATAAGATCCCTCTGTACTGTGACAACAAGAGTGCGATTGCTTTATGCTGCAACAATGTTCAACATTAAAGAGCTAAGCACATCGATATTCACTACCATTTCATAAAGGAGCAAGTGGAGAATGGAATCGTGGAGCTATACTTGTATCGGACATGAATACCAACTGGCTGACAAATTTTACTAAACCCTTTTGTCACCTAAGAACAGAGCGCTTCCATGTACTACGTCTAGTGTCCTGACACCCTGCGTGATCGGCATCTGCATAAGCTGTGAGTGACATGTCAGTATCCTTCGAGTACTAAAGACCAATGTGAATGGTTCCGTTAAGGTGTCGAAAGATCCGTTTCACCTCTTGTAGGTGCTTTTTGGTAGGCTTAGCCTGATACCGGGCACATAAGCAGACATCATAGTTAAGGTCAGGTCTATGAAGTAAAGATACATTAAGGATCCAATCATTCCAAGGTAAAGTGTAGCATCAACTTGTTTCCCTATAGATCTTCATCCAGTTTCTTGTTTTCAATCATGGGTGTGTCGACAGAATCAGTAGAATGCAAACCATATTTTTTTTTAACAATTTCCGAAGCATATTTAGATTGGTTTATAAAGATTCCTCTGGGACTTTGAGATATTTGTAATCCAAAAAGAATGACAATTTGCCCCCATCATCGACATTTGAAACTTATTGGTCATTTGAATTAGCAACTCTATTAAACCATGGCCCCCCCCCCAAAAGTATTAGTTGATGTAAATATTATATCGTCAACATAAATTTGTACCAGTAATATGTCATTTCCAACATGCCGTGTGAAGAGTGTTGGATCAATTGCACCTTTTGCAAATTGTTAAGAGATAAGCAAGCTTGACCGCATATTATACCATGCACGTGGTGCTTGTTTAAGACCATAAAGAGCCTTATTGAGCTTGTACACATGCGATGTGTTGTCCTGATCAACAAATCCTTCTGGTTGAGAAACGTAAACCTCTTCTTTGAGCTCGCCATTCAAGAAAGGCGTTTTGACGTCCATTTGGTAGATTATCATATTTTTGTAAGCGGCATTAGCTACGAAGATACAAATGGTCTCAATTCTAGCAACCGGTGCAAATGATTCCTCGAAATCGATACCCTCTTCTTGTCTAAATCCTTGAGCAACTAGTCAAGCCTTATTCTTTAGTACCCCACCAGATTCATCTGTTTTGACCTTATAAATCCATTAGAGTTTGATCAAGAACACGTTTTCTGGACACGGCACCAATTCCCAAACTTCTAGTCTTTCAAATTCATGAATTTCTTCTTGCATTGCATCGATCCATGATGGTTTGGTCATTGCTTGTTTGAAGTTCTTGGGTTCTACTGAAGTAAGGAAGGCATTAAAATAACACCACATGGCATCAGTTTCAAGTTGCTTCCTTGTAGATACAGAGCGAGAAGGATTACCGATCACGTTTGCTATAGGATGATCCTTAGTCCATCTACCAAGGTGTTCAAATAGAGTGTGGATTTGTCTCACATTAGATGATGATCCTTAAGGAGTTGTGTCTTCATTAGGAGATTTGTTAAGTGGATCATCATGAAATGTTAGTGTTTTTGGTGATTCTTTAAAATCTTGAGAAATGATTGGAGACTGTTCATGTTCTTGTGAAGAAGAAATACTTTTTGATGGAGCATCCTGGTCAATGGAAGTTGACACAGGAGAATCAGCTAATACTGCAGCTCTTGGAGCAGCAGCTTCTTGAACTGGAGAAACAGCAATTGGTGGACGGTTAAAGTATTCATCAAACATTGGTTAGAACAAAAGATCCCAATCATCTCTTTTTGGTGGTAAGCAAGGTAGTTGAGAAACAGGATTTGAACCGAGTCCTGTACAAGATGTAACAGGAGTCATTCCTTAAAGCCTGGGTCCTGAACTGAATTGTTCAGAAGCCATTGATATTAGCTTATCGAATGTTACATGGATTGTTTCAGTAATTATTCGGTTCCTTCTATTGTAGATTCTGAACGCTTTCTTTGCAGGCACGTAACCAACGAAAATCCCTATGTCTGCTTTTGCATTAAATTTACCCAAATCCTCATGGTCATTGATAGGATAACAAACTGAACCAAAGACATGAAAGAATGATAAGTCTGGTTTCTTGTCTTGCATAAGCTCGTATGGAGTTTTGTTGTATCGGAGGGGTATCAAAGAACAGTTTTGGGTATAACAAGCTGTATTGATAGCTTTAGCCCAGAGAAATAATAGAGCTTTAGAAAAGATTAGCATTGTTCTAGCAGCTTCAACAAAAGTCCGATTACGCCTTTCGTCAACACCGTTTTGCTGAGGAGTGCGAGCTACAGAAGTTTGATGTTTGATGCCAACATTTCATACTATTCCATAGAAGTAGTCTGATTGACAAATTCAGTTCCATTATCTGTTCTAACATTCCAGACTGTGGCTTTCAAACGAACTTGAATATTTTTAATGCATTTGATGATGGCCGCAGGAGCTTCATCTTTTGTCTTTAAAAATCTAACCCAGGTAAATCTTGAGTAATCGTCGACTATCACTAAGAAGTATACCTTTTCCTGTTAATACTAGCCATACGTATCGGGCCACATAAATCCATATGCAAAAGATATAGTTTCTCGTGGTTAGTGTCTTTAGCTTTAGGTTGATGAGAGGTTTTCTTGCTTTTCCCTAATGCACATGCTGAACATAAATGATCTTTCTAAAGTTTAAGCTTGGGAATTCCTCTTGCAAGACCGTCTTTAGCTAGCTTGTTCAAAGTACCAAAGTTAAGATGAGATAACCGATGGTGCCATAACCAGCTCTTAGTCTTTGACGCTTTAGATAGAAGACAGATTGGAGATGACTTAAGCATGTCATCAAGAGAAACTTGTTGTACAAATTGTGTGTCACGGACCCTAAAAGTAGATCAACACCTTCTAATTGCAAATAAAGCAAGTGTTTTTTCTGAAAATGCAACTCAAGAATCGCATCACAAAATTGGCCAAACAAAAAACAAATTATTCCAAGCCTCAAACATCAACGTAGTAATTACCCTTGAGATAATAACATTTCCAGCTGATAGTCACCATACCCCATAATTCTTGCAATCTGGTCATTCCCGAATCTAACAGTACCCAAAAATTTATTGACAAAGTTCATGAGCTAGAGCTGATTCCCTGTCATGTGTTTCGAACAGCCGAAAGTCCAGAACACCAGAGTAACAAATCTGGACAACCGTCATGACAAGAGAGAAGACCGAGTGGAATATCTATGCAGTGGATCCCCAAATTGATTGTTTCTAAGTGGTTAGCCTTCATAGATTCAACAATCTTAGTTATATTACTCGAACCTATGTTTTTTTACATTTTTGGGTTTTCCTGCTATAGACTTTAATTCTGGTTGCTTGTAATTTCATCGAGTGAGAAGTGGTTTTTCTTAGGAGGCACTAATGTTTAGTTAGGGTGATCCAAGTTAAAAGGGCACGGTTTACCAACTGTAGTGAAGATTCAGCTTGTTGGTTTTCCACTTAAATCCTACTTTATTGAAATACATGACCCGTAGTTCCAAATATTTTTGATTTGTATGTTACTTATCAATTTAGTATGTTGTTTTCCCCATTTGCACAAGATCAAGAAACTTAACATGAACACCATCACACAAGATTTATTACAAGTATCACAGAGAATATCAGAATTCGCATTTGACAGAGACTGCTTAACATCAACATCACAAACAGGTTTAACAACATGATTCATTTTATTAACTTTCCTAGGTTGGGCTTCTACTTTATTCTTCTTGTTCCTACTTGGTGTTTGCGAGATCCCTATCCTTCTTTTTATTGCTTGAGGCTTTGATCCGCAATTACTGAGAAGCAACACTTCACTCCTTTAGAATACAACATAGGAGTTTTAAGAATCCCTGGAAGTATTATAAGACTCTACTGTTTAAGTTCTTGAGGATGTAAGGTTCAGCAAACCTAACTTGTCTTGACATTGTTCTATAGGGAGTGACAGCACCTTCTTAGTACTAGGTGTTATCGCATTAAGGTACGTATCTTGAACATATACAAGCAACTCCTGAATTCTTGTGGCATACTTACAAGCAAGGTCTAAATCGCCATCTAAAGGTTGTTTTGCCTTAGCTTGTTTGACTATTTCCTGAAGAATATTAGCTAGTTTTTATGTGAAACTCAAAGTCATATGAAAAAAATATATTAAAAATTTATAAGGGGGATTAGGGTCCTATGTGGAACTTGGTTGCGGGGGGCTATTTTCCAATAACATATGAGGCAACGGTACTGAAATTCAAGCTAAAACATGCCTGGAGCAATAGGGTGGCAGAAGGTATATTAACAACATTTTCAACAATTTCTTCCCTTTTGATTTTCATAAGTCATTTTTCAATGATGTATCACAAAAACCTAACTTGAAGTTGAGCTTTTAAATCCTCATTTTCCATATACTTTAAAGTTCAAGTTTGTTAATTAAAGAGTCACACTGTTCTTTATGACAAACACGTGTCTGTTTGATTGAGTCAAACTGATCTTTAAAAACCTATTTCACATGATTAATTTCATTACAAAGACGCTCGTTTTCTAAAAGTAATTTTGCCACACTATTTTCCAATTCCCATTATGGCTCAAGATCACATTTAACATGATTACTTCTTTTCTTAGTATTCTTTTCAAATATTTGATGGTACCTCACTTAGAAATGGTCGTGTCTTTGTCTTGTAGCCAAGCTTTTAAATCATTGATTTCAAAATATTTTTGAATTTGAACAGCATTTTGATTAACATAAGATCCATCATTTTGAAAAACTTCTTGTTTTAATTGCATTGACACTTCGAGAGAAATACAATGTTTTTTAAGTTGTGAGTAATTTTTCAAAAGATCACTATATGCTTGTTTGGATTTGGAAACCTCTGCATCAAGATTCAAACACTTTTCACACAATTCACACTTTTACATTTTCAGATTCACAGAATCATTATTCAAAGACATAGAATTCATCACAGTTAACATTACATCTTGAGACACCATTTTTTGCAAGAGTCGATCATTTTCCAAAAGAATTTCTTTCTTAGCAATTTCTAAACATTTTTTATCAACTAAAAACTTCGAACAGACGCTTCCATTTGATTAAAAACTGTTTGTACTTCTGTTATTTCATTTAGAAGATCTTTATCAAACACATTGAAGATGTCTTTTAAAGAATTTAGAAATGGAATAATTTCTTTGTAAAAAACAACTTTTGTATGTTCAAACCCCCAACACCTTCCTTCGAGCACTAGTGTTTGTCCTGTTCTTACATAGAGTCATACTGGGTGAGGTGGAATTTAAGCTTTTTATAGCTTGCATTCACCAAACTCACCTTAGGTAGTTCACTGGGAACATCTACTATGACAGGTGGTGAGTAAGAAGGTTTAATGGTAGGATTGAACGTATGAAACCAAAACGTTTGTTCAGCCGATAATTCTTGTTGTGGAGAAAAACGTGTTTCAAAATCTTCAATTAGGCTATTTAATTTTTCATAATCAATAGGTTTATGAGAAATTTTCTTTGCAATAACTTCAGGATCCTTTGCCTTTTCAAACATTTTTGATCGACTCTCTTCTTATAAAAATCAATGTTTCTTCATCATCAATCACAGGCATAGCAACATGTGTTTTAGATATAACAGCACCATCATACAAGGGGTTTTAATCCTGCTGAGCTTTCCAAAGGTAAAACGGATTTTGATAACCTAGAGTTTGTTTATGTGTATTATCATAAAACACTTGCGGCTTAGTTAACATGTGCACTGTCTGAGCAGATTGACCCACTTTATAAACAATATTATTAAGTTCCTTAATCTTCTTTTCTAAATCAATTTCATTTTCCATATATTATTTTCTTTTTCTTTGGATTCATTTTGGAAAACTGTAAAAGTTTTGAATAAAGATTCCTTTCTTTGATTGCGTAGAAAAATTTTGCTCAGTGAGTCAAATTGTCTTTGAGTGCAAGTTTTCTCTCTAATCATATCATACCATTATAGAACATCATTTTTATTCATGACTGCTTAAATCATATTAAGACTTTGTTCAACAATTTTTAACCCTTTCCTTATATCTCTCTAACTCAGCGGTTATTGATTCATTTTTTCACTTTATTAGCCTTTTCCTAATTATTTACATGGATTAACATTTGGTTCGGACATTTGTTTCAATCACAAACAAAATCATTAATGCTGTTGTGCCCTGCAAATTAGTATCTTGAACAGTTTCCTGTTGTGTTTCTTGCAAATATTGAGAATATGGAATGATATTGCTATCACTAGATATCTTATTATCTGTAAAATCCATAACTGGTGTTTGTTCAAAATCCTGCAATGCATGTACACTTTGATTATCCATATCATTCAGATAGGTTTCATAATTAGGTACCTCTGAGATAATGTCAGAACCATAGTTGGAAATGTTGACCATAAGAACCGCTTGTGCAGTCGAGAGATCATCACAGTCTGAATCATAAGTGTCGAGATCGTCAGTCTAGAAAGCTGCATTGTGAGGGATGATTGTTTGAACTTGATCTGCTGGAATTCCTGGATCTGCAAGAAATGCGAGTTGCTCCTCATCGAATATTTGTCCAGCTTCCTGAGCTTCTGCTAACATTGCTTTCTCCTTATACCATGATGCATTCCTTGGTCGCTTTGGCTGAGTGCATTGCCTAGCCATATGCCCTTCACCTTGGCAGTTGTAGCATTTAACAACTCTTGCTTGTCCACTTGTTGTATTTCCCCTTGAACTAGTAGCATTGCCCTTATATGTTGTACCAAAATAATTTTGCCCTTGTCTCCCCTAAACTTGTTGCATGGTAATCTGACCATCCTGAATAGTGGCTTGGTTTCCTGGATTAGAGGAAGTTCTGAGCTGATTATTGGTAGAAGGAAACCTTAAAGAAGCTACAACCGTTAGAAAAGCCATTGCTTTATTGAGACAAGCAATCGGATCATCTCCAGGAGAAAATACAGGAACAGCAAAACTTGTGTCTCTAAATGGTGATTCAGTAATAAGTTGTGTAGGAGCTTGAGGTGATTGATAAGCAACTTGTGGAATTACTTGTGGAACAATTGAGGTTTGATGGTTCATTTGAGACTGAAATGTATGTGATGGTGGAATAGATGAATGATTAAATTAAGTTTGTAATGGATAATGAGATGAGTAATGTTGATTGGGTTAAATTGATCCATGTTGTTATGGTGAAAACTATTGTTAAAGTTGAGGATTGTTGTAATAAGACTGATAAGTGTTGAAGTGAGGTGGTGTCATCTACTGATTTGCAATGAATTCAAGTGGATCTTGATTGCGTTCACGCATAATACGGACTTCATTTTCATGAAGTTCGTGCTGTTCAAGATATGCATGAAGTTGATCAAAGTTAGAGGTATGCAAATCTTTAACTAGCTTGACATCAGTCACAAACTTACTCCATTCAGGTGGAAGACTGTTTAAGAACTTGGTATTAACTTGAAATTGCTCCATTTTCATCTTGTAGATGTTCATGTCATTGATCAGCTGAGTAAATCGCAAGTAATACGTATGAAGTGATTCCCTCTTGATGTGATTAAACTTATCAAATGCATCATACAACTTACATTCTCTTTCCTGCTTTGTCAAAGATGTACCTTGCATCAGTAATTAAACTCTCTCCCATAAATCTTTAGCAACTCTGTGATGATTCACAAGTGAATAGATATCAGCAGGAATACCTTGAAGAATGATATTGGTAGCTTTCATATCACAATCAGCTTAAATTTTCTCAGCAGCAGATAATTCAGCATATTTCTTTGTTCTGATAACACCATTCTCTTCAACCGTAGGCCAAATGAGAGGACCATTTTCAACTGATTCAAGTATCATTCTTCTGTGCTCTCTATTTTGCATGTATAATTCCATTCTAATTTTCCAAGAATCATACAGGTCTTTGTCCAACATAGGTAGATGATTGTCAGCACCGTAGAGTATCATGTACTCAGCAAGAGTATTCTTTTGTCCAAGTGAAATAATTGAATCCATTTCAATTACAATGTGATAAGATAAAATTGATCTTACAGTGATTGGAGGTTGTTCTGTTAAAGTGAGTTTTGATTAATGAAGTTGAGTCTTTCGGAATACACAGGATTTTACAATTCTTGATAAAACCGAGAAATCGAATATTCACGGGATTTTACAAATCAAAGAACAACCGTATAATTCACCTGACAAACGTGTATAGTTCTCCTTAGTAAAGTGTATAAATCACCCAAGCAAAACATATAAATCACCTAAAGGAAGATGTATAAATCGCCTTTGGTAATTATGTATAAATCGCCTGACCAAATGATTGTATAAATCGCCTGAACAAATTGATTTTTTAAATCGCCTGACCAAATTGATTGTATAAATCGCCTGACCAAATGATTGTATAAATCGCTTGAACAAATTGATTGTATAAATCTCCTGAACAAATTGATTGTATAAATCGCCTGACCAAATTGATTGTATAAATCGTCTGACCAAATGATTGTATAAATCACTTGAACAAATTGATTGTATAAATCGCCTGACCAAATTAATTGTATAAATCGCCTGACCAAATGATTGTATAAATCGCCTGAACAAATTGATTGTATAAATCGCCTGACCAAATTGATCGTATAAATCGCCTGACCAAAAAAAACTTCGAAACTTGATGTGAAGTTTTAACACACGTGAAAATATATATAAAATATAATACTTAAGAAGAGAAATTAAGAAGATTACCAAGTTACCCTGGACCTCCTTTTATACACCAAGGAGTCCTAGTTGATTTACAATATATTACAAAAATTTAGAATATTCACTAAGATCCTTTCTATAGATAACTCATACTTATCACGTAAGTATTCTTGTTCTCCAATCAACCTTTATCTTTTCAGCAGTCTTAATCCTTGAGCAGTTGTACTTCCTTCAGTGTTGTAACTTTTCAGCACGTTGTTAACCAGCAAACATTACTTTATCCAGCAGCACTAACTGTGTACAAGCAGTAGTAACTACTTAGAATATTTTCTTCATTCTTTATCAGCAGTACTAAGTTACACTAGCAGTACTAACTTTATGCTAACAGTTGTAACTTTACTCAAGAATGTACCGAACAATATACTAGCCTAGTACTAATTTACACTAATATATAGTAATACTTTTACTATGTAGTATTAACTACTTACGTAGCTATTTCTTCTATGTCATCTGAGCTTGTATTAACTTTCAATTAGCAGTTAGTTTATATATACTAGCGTGGTTAGTAACTGGCGTACAAACGACTTTGCATATTTTTCACAAACAGCACTAAAATTTTGTTAGCAGCTCCTAAACTATAACTATTAGCAGCTGTAACTTCCAAAACAGAACTTCAAAATTCTTTTAATCTAACAACTCCCTAAACTGAGGGTATCTTCTGAATCTTCTAGTATTCTTGATTAAAAGCATTTTATCTTCACTAGGTGGATGCATTCAAACACTTCAGGGATCTTGAGCTGTTTGGACATGAGCTTAGAAGTTGATAGACATTTCATCCAATGGTCAGCATAATGCTTCTTGTGAGCATTTTTGACTTTTTGCCTTGGTCAAGGGCAATTGGTTGGGATTTGCATTGTGTAGTATTATATATATACTATCAAACGAATCACTCCACTTGAAGAAAATAGCTTCCAAACTGTCACTTTGTGTCCTTGTAGATTCCTCTACACTTCACTTTCTACATCAGGTTTAAACATCACTTTCAGATCACCACATAACACTCTTTCATATGCCTCATCTGGTCTTGTTAACCCATGCTTAGATTTAACCAACTTCCAGAGAGTTTCCAAGTCTTCTATGTTAATATTCTAAAGCATCTGAATCATTGATGAGTACCTTATTGAACTTCCATCAGCTCTTATGATTTGAAAGTATCCCATTTTTCCTTCTTTGATGATTTTCCAGTCAACAATGATTGGAGGATTAGTGGCTAGAGGTATAGCATCAATTGCTACCTCATCATCAGGAACTATCTCCATATGCTTTTTCATCTTCGCTTCTTCTTGATCATCATCCACTTTAGCTTCTACATTCTCATCTAACTTCTGCTTCTTTAAATTTTAAGATTTAAGTTCTTCTCCTGCTCTTTTAGAACTTACTTCTGTTCTTGTCTCACTTCCTTTCACTAACTATGTATCCATGTCTACAAATATGTTTACTCTATTCATTTATTTTTCAAATAACATCTGAATATCCTCAAAGATTTTGGTCTTCAATTGATTGTGCTTGTATCCAGCCATGTTTTTTAGATAAGTAGACATTGTATTTCTCTTTTGAGCCTTAGTTGGTGGTTTTCTTCTCTGTTCTTATGCTCTAAGTCTTGCAAAATGCTTTTTCCTTTTATTCATGAGCTCCACAAACAATCTTGACTTTTCTTTAATAGTCAATTCTCCTTGCTCTTTTGCTTGTAATCTTGCAGGTAGCTCATAATCTGCATCCATCATAGCTTGAACATTATCCTATTCAGCAATGTTTGCATCTTATTCTTTTTGTCTTGCAAGCTTCTCTTTTTCTTCCAATTCAGCATCTAATTAAGCTTGAAGTTTTTGAGCAACCTTTTTATCAAACATAATACGATCTTTCTTCTTCAAAGGTTTTTTAAGCTCAACCATTTTTGCCTTGCCTTTGTCTTTAGCATGTGGAAGTTGTGATGGTTGTGAAGGTGATGTTATTGTTGTAAATTAACTTGGTTCTTGAACTATAACCCCTCTAGCCTTGGGTTTTGCAACAGCAATTGTAGTTGTTGTAGTAGCAGTTGTAACAGCCTTGGGTTTAGCTACTTTGATTTCTATTAAGGTCTGAGCCAAAGTCAACTCATCAACAGCAGTAATAACTAGATCAGCAGTACTAACCTTCTTTTCAGTACTAGCATCCTTTTCAGCCATATCAACCTCTTTCTCTGCCATATCTTGTTCATTATCAAGAACACCAGTATCATACATCAAATTATCACCATACCTCCCCTGAGTCTCATCAACTAATGTAACCTCTGCATCTTGGTCAATTTCATCAATTTTCCTCCCCTGTTTGGATGCATCCTCCTGATCACCCAAACCTTCATCTTCAGAGGAAACCACTCTTGCAGATCTACTAATCTTGAATAATCTTTTCATCCCTGAAGGTTTTGACTTCCTTTTCCCTTCCAGCTTCTTGACTCTCTTCTTCAAATCAGTAATCTCTGCAGCTTGAGAGGTCTTTGTTTTCTCCAAGTCAAGAACTCTTTGTGATAAGCTGGTACAAAGTTCCATCAATTCATTTAGTTTCAATCTATCCTCACCACTGAGCAGTGGATCATTCGAATGTGTAGGTACACTTGCCATATTTTCAGTATCATCAGTTACAGGTTTTGTAGGACCATTAAGTTGAGGATTCTCATTGTCTTTCCTATGTTTCCTTTTAGACTGTATCTTATGAGGTTTAGATATTGATGGTTCAGTAGTAGTAGGTGTATGATGGGAATCAGTTGGTACCTCTGAATCTTCACCTACTTGTTCTTGTGCTTGAACAATCATGGTTGGAAATAAAGGTGTGTCCCTACCAGAAAAGTCTTTTCCCTGCCTCTTCATGTTAGCAATGACCTTCTTAGTGTGAGAAGGTGTAACATAAATCTCTTTATGTTTAGACATTCCTTCAACTTGTTTATCCAGGAACACTTGTACAAACCTTGGATACATTATAAATTTAACCCCACCCTCCAAGTTCTTCACCATATTATCAATAATGTACATGGAAAAATTGAATTTTTGGTTTGTGGCAAGACAGATGACAGTAGAGGCCATAGTGCTACTAAATTTATTCCAAGCAGTAGTCTTAGCACTAAGGCATTACAGAATTATATGGATAAGAAATTTCAATTGAGGTGAAAAGAAAGCTTTATAGAATGTAAGCTTTTGTGTAAGATTTTCATACCCCATGAGTGTTAGTTATTCAAAAATTATAGCATTTGGAAAGCATTCAGTACCTTCAGCATCTTCTAATTGAAGATCACTTCTTACATTTGTCTCACTGATGATCACCTTCTTCTTATCCACTAGGGCTTGTATCTGCACTTCTCTATTAACAGTTTTCACCTTTGTAGTAGCCTAGAATTTCTCAATACATGAAGTATAGATTGTGAGATTAACTATTAATGCATATTTGATAGGATGTGCATTCAAAAATCTACAATTTGCTCGAATCCATCACTTTCACTGGGTTTATCTAAGAATGTGACCATGTTGTGTGAACTAGCGAACTTTAGGGCAGCCATTGATGTTGGGTTTTGATGATTAACAATGAAATTGAGTTAGGGTTTATGATTAGAGGGTATAACAAAGATTGAAATCGATTAAGTGATTGAATGAAACCCTCAATCAAGGTATTTATGAAATCACCCTCAATAACATTAACTTAAACTAGCAGTACTAAGTTAAGCCTAACAGCATTACCTGACCCAGCAGTAGTAAGTTATGCCTGGCAGCATTAACTTAACCAGCAGTAGTAAGTTTATGCCTAACTAACATTGGCAGTAGTAAGTGTATGCCTAGTAGCATTAACTTTGAGTCACCAGCATTAACTCCAATTTCGTTCCAAAAAGCATTTCCATCATCAATTTTGATTCTCACAAGCTTTCTTTCTATTTTTATTCTCACTATATCTCTCAATTCTTTTTCTCATCAATTCACTCTATCTGTTTTTATATCACACATCTCTCTTTCTGTTTTTCATTCTCACCAATTCTCTCGATTCTTTTTCTCACTGAATCACTCTATCTGTTTTTATGTCACACATCTCTCTTTCTGTTTTTCATTCTCACCAATTCTCTCGATTCTTTTTCTCACTGAATCACTCTATCTGTTTTTATGTCACACATCTCTCTTTCTGTTTTTCATTCTCACCAATTCTCTCAATTCTTTTTCTCACTGAATCACTCTGTTTGTTTTTATGTCACACGTCTCTCTTTCTGTTTTTATGCTTACCAATTTCTCTTATTTCTTTTAGCTTACAAAGTCACTCTTTCTATTTTTAGTTCACACATCTCTTTTTCTATTTTTATGCTCACTGATTTCTCTTATTTCTTTTAATATTAATTATAACAAACAGTAGTAAGTATAACTAACATCATTAACATAGCAGTATTAAGTATAACTAGCAGCACTAATTATACTTACCAGTAGAAAGTTAGCCTAACATCACTAACTTGAATTTTATCCTTAGCAGCTTTTTCATTCCATTCAAATCATCATTTGTGTATAATCCACTGCATATTAACCCAATTAACCTCCCCTCAATCAATACTTCAGACGTTAAGAATTCTAATACTTGCAATCAGATATTGAAATCTTCTAACATCAAATGCTTTTGTGAGCAAATCTGCAACA